>PVKY010010720.1:0-12453 GCA_004027775.1 Bradypus variegatus
AGAAGTTAGTGCAGGAACAGCTCGCCGCCGGTCACGTAGAACCTAGCAGCTCCCCATGGAACACCCCTATTTTTGTCATTAAAAAGAAGTCTGGGGAGTGGCGACTTCTTCAAGATCTTAGAGCAGTCAACAAAACCATGGTAATTATGGGTGCCTTACAGCCAGGAATGCCCTCCCCTGTTGCCGTCCCAAAAAATTATTCTAAAATAATAATCGATCTCAAGGATTGTTTTTTTACCATCCCCCTTCACCCTAATGACCACCAGCGTTTTGCTTTCAGTGTCCCTTCACCTAACTTTCAAAAACCCATGGCACGCTTCCAGTGGAAAGTGCTTCCACAGGGAATGGCTAACAGTCCTACCCTGTGCCAAAAATTTGTGGCTCAAGCGGTCAATCCAATTAGAAAACAGTACCCTCTTGTCTATATTCTCCACTATATGGATGACATTCTACTGGCAGGTCAAAGTGACAAAGAGCTTATAGAGTGCTGCAGCTCACTAACCTATAGCCTCAAACTTAAAGGCCTCCAGCTAGCCCCAGACAAAATACAATTAAAAAATCCTTATACCTATCTTGGCTTTGATTTACAGGGTAGTGTTGTAAAACCCCATAACCTTCAGATTAAAACTGACCACCTACTCACACTCAATGATTTTCAAAAACTCTTGGGTGACATTAACTGGCTATGCCCCTATCTCAAAATTACCACCGGAGAGCTTAAGCCTCTCTATGATACCTTACGAGGAGACCCCGACCCACAATCTGCTAGGATACTCTCCAAGGAAGCTGCTCTTGCCCTAGCCAGGGTCGAAACAGCTATTAAGAACCAGTTTGTAACTTTTGTTGATTATGCAAAACCTCTGCTTTTTCTCATTTGCGCTACGGCTCACACGCCTACTGGTGTTTTTTGGCAAACAGCACCCATTCTTTGGCTTCATCTCCCTGCCTCACCTAATAAAGCCATCATGCCATATTATTTACTAGTGGCACAGCTAATAATTTTAGCCCGAGAAACTAGCATCAAGTACTTTGGCATAGAACCGTCAAAAATAATCCAGCCCTATTCAAAATCAGAAACTGAATGGCTTTTTCAAACTACTGATCTCTGGCCCATCGCCTGTGCTTCCTTCAATGGCGATTTCGATAATCATTACCCGGCCGACAAATTGCTGCAGTTTTTCAAACTTCACGCCTTTGCCTTTCCAAAAAGAACCTCCTCTAAACCCATTTCTGAGGCTTTTACTATTTTTACTGATGGGTCCTCTAATGGCAAGGCCGCTTATGTACTACATGGCACTGCCACCACTATCTCTACCCCTTACACCTCTGCCCAACTAGTTGAGCTTTATGCCATTCTTACAGTTATTCACTTATTCCCTGCAAACCCCCTCAACATTTATACCGATAGCTCCTATATTGCACAATCTGACCCCTTTCTAGAAACAGCCGCATATCTTAAACCAACCTCTGAGGCTACCCAGTTGTTTCTGCACATTCAGTCTGCCATTTGCAGCCGTACAGCTCCCTTTTTTATTTGCCACCTTCGTGCCCACACCGGCCTTCCTGGACCCCTCTCTGAGGGTAACACGCTTGCTGATTCTGCTACCCAATCCTGTTTTCCTCTCCTCGCCTCACCCCCTTCAGCAGTCCAAGATGCCCAACAAGCTCATTCTCTGCACCATCTAAACGCCCGAACCCTCTGCCTTATGTTCAAAATTTCTAGGGAGCAAGCTAGACAAATTGTTAAACAATGCCCCTCCTGCCTCATTTCTTTACCCCACCCCCATTTAGGAGTAAATCCGCGTGGCCTCATTCCAAATGAAATCTGGCAAATGGATGTCACCCATGTCCCTGAGTTTGGTAACCTGAAATACATGCATGTCACTATTGATACCTTCAGTGGATTTTTATTTGCTACCCTGCAAGCCGGCGAGGCTTGCAAACATGTTATCGCCCATGTCCTATCGTGCCTTGCCACTATGGGAAAACCCAGAGTCATTAAAACTGATAACGGCCTGCGATATACTGGAAAAGCCTTCAACGACTTTTGCTCCTCCCTGTCCATTTCTCATATTACAGGTATACCTTACACTCCTCAAGGACAAGGAATTGTAGAAAGAGCCCATCAAACTCTCAAAAATCTCCTTACAAAGCTGAAAAAGGGCTCCCTATATCCCACCAAAGGCACTCCCCAAAATCTCATTCACCATGCCTTGTTCATCCTTAACTTTCTGCAACTGGATGACAAGGGCAAAACTGCGGCCGATCGCCTCTGGCACCCCTCCACACGGCACACCTACGCTAAGGTGTTATGGAAAGATCCCCTCACTAACCAGTGGCACGGTCCCGATCCCATCCTAATTTGGGGGCGAGGCTCCGTCTGCATAACTCCCCACAAATGCAATCAGCTCGATGGCTGCCAGAAAGGCTAGTTAAGCCAATTAACAGCACAGATGCACCCCCTAACCAACTCGCCTCCAGGGATGATTAATAGGCCTGAGAGATTTTTTCCTTCTTTTTCACAGGCAGTTCCCGAACCCTGACAAGAGATGAAGACATCGCCCTGCCGTTTCGCCTGTCTCGCCTTTTTTCTTCTTATGTTTATCTTTCTTTTGCATATGTTTACCCTGGCCTTGTTAGAAGAAGTCCACCTTCACTATTTCCCTAACACAAACTACTCCTTAATTTGGTGGCATTCAGCGTCCTCGCGTTATGCCTAATACTACCCCTGCTTTTCAGTTTCTATTAATAATCTCAGATAACCTAACTACCACCTTGTTGCCCCTTTACTCTAAACGATCTTTTTCAATTTGTCACCGATCTTTGGTTACAAGGAGACTTGCAGGAGTTTACACCCACTGAAATTAATCTATATACTTACATCCTTGTTCTTCTGCTAGCCGACCTTCTATAGTACCCCTCTTAAAAAGCCTGACCCCAGCCGTTCTCCGCAAATCCCTCCTCTTCACAATGTTTTCCCTCTTCAGTTTCTTTCTACTTTTCCTTTCAATATCCCCCTCCCTTGCCACTAACCTTCATGCCCCCTACCTGCAAAAATGGATTATCATCAATCCAGCAACCAGCAGAAAGATCGAGGTCGCAACTCAAACGGGACCCATCACCCCCTGGTTTCCACCCCTCACCTTCAACCTCTGCACCTTAGCAAAGGATTCGTGGGACCCAACAGCAACCGGCCTTGCCACTGAGGCCCCTGACTACTGGGATGCTAGCGATCATAATTACTACTCCATCGACTGTAAGGCCCGCAACGTCTACTTCTGTCCGGGTGGAAAACGCACCTACAAATGTGGGGGACCTGAATCCTACTTTTGTGCATCCTGGGGCTGTGAGACCTCCTACACTGGGACTGAGTGGAGGCCCACCCGTCAGGACGAGTTTGCCACCTTCTCAAAGAAAACAGGCTCTCCTAACGTCACCCTCACCTTTACCGCTGGAACTCAAAAACACTCGATGGATGAATGGAAAATGGGCAAGTCCTGGGGACTGTATTTGTATCGCCCCTCAAAAGCTAATCTTGGGCTTTTGTTCACAGTTCAGTTCATGGAGGTCCCGCTTCACCCCCCCTCGCCCATTGGCCTAAATGTTGTCTTAGC
The DNA here is from genome assembly GCA_004027775.1 of Bradypus variegatus. Taxonomy (NCBI): domain Eukaryota; kingdom Metazoa; phylum Chordata; class Mammalia; order Pilosa; family Bradypodidae; genus Bradypus; species Bradypus variegatus. Next base: position 3,615 of record PVKY010010720.1, read on the forward strand.
TCCTCCCCTGCCTCCTCCTCCTCCTCCTTCACCCCCCCTCTTCTCCTCCAGCCTCTCCAAACACCAAAAATTCTGATATCTCTTCCAGAAAAAATAGCTCAGCCATCCCCATTCGCACATCCCTCCGCTTCCAATCTACTAAGAACACCCTTTTAGCCACTATTAATGGTACCTTCTTAGCCTTAAATCGTTCTAACCCAAACCTCACTGATTCCTGTTGGCTTTGCTATGATGCCTCACCACCATTTTACGAGGGCGTTGCCTTTTCTGACTCCTTCTCTATATCCACCAACCACAGCTACTGCCACTGGACCCAGGCTAGCCGTGCTCGCCTGACGTTACAGTCTATCTCTTCCCAAGGCCTTTGTGTCGGAACTGTGCCCCTAACACATCAAATCCTATGCAACTCTACCATTGCTTTTAACGACTCTATGAAAAACCCTAAAGCTTACCTTGTCCCTCCCCCTAATGCATGGTGGGCCTGCTCCGATGGAGTTACGCCCTGCATTTCGGGAGCCTTAATTACCTCCAATTCCACCTCTTTCTGCATCCTCATACAACTCCTCCCTCGTCTCACCTATTATAGCCATGAACAGTTTTCCCTGCTTTGGGAACCCCAACTAGACCATACCCCGCTTAGAGCAAAAAGAGAGCTCCTAACCGCCCTCTCCCTGGCAGTCCTCCTCGGCCTAGGTGCCACTGGCACCGGAGTAGGCATCTCTTCCCTCGTCCTTTCAAAACAGTATTACTCTGACCTTCGTTTGTCCATAGACGAAGACTTAGAACGTCTTGAAACTGCCATTACTCACTTGCAAAGCTCCCTCTCCTCCCTAGCAGAAGTGGCCCTGCAAAATAGATGGGGGCTTGACCTGCTGTTACTGCTGCAGGGGGGACTCTGCGCCGCCCTAAATGAAGAATGTTGTTTTTATGTAGATCACTCAGGTATTGTTAAGGATTCCATGGCTAAAGTAAGGGAGGGCCTAGAAAACAGGAAAAAACAACGCGAGACTGAGCTGTCCTGGTTTAAAAATTGGTTTTCAGCCTCCCCATGGCTCAACATCCTCCTTCCTTCAATCGTGGGGCCCCTAATTGGATTTTTGTTGCTCGTATCTTTTGGGCCCTGGATGTTTAGAAAAATTACAAACTTTGTAAAAAATCAAATTGACAATGCTCTGGCAAAGCCTATTCAGATCCACTATCAGCAGCTAGCCACCAACAATGACTGTGAGAAACTTGAATCTTGCGGCGTCTTACATCTCGGGTCTGGATAGCCAATGACGGGTAACATCCGCCAAGGGCCATCCAACCTAAGACAGGGTGAGGGCCCATAGCTGGTCCCCATCCGATGACAGGTAAGGATGGTCCCCATACGGACAACCTAAGACAGGCACAGCCCTGTAGGCCAACAGAATCTCCTTTAAAAATAAAATGAAAAAGGGGGACCTGCCAGGAGCCAGACAGAAATCCACCAGGGGCCCCCGCCTCCCTTGTAAACCAAGTTAAATGTTTCAATTTTCCTGCTGTGTTAAGCTTTGATCTCTTTGTCTTTTAGATACCTCTTTCCTGCCAATCAGTTAGTTCCAAGGACTTTTCCCTGCTTCCTCTTATCAGTTAGTTAGGAACCTTCCCACTTCTAACCTCCCCCTCAGCAAGCTAAGGTGCAGATTGCCCCGCTAAATTAAATTCTTATCTCCCTGGCTACAGTTCCTGCCTTCTCATAAATCAGCAGTAAGGAATTTCCCCGCTTCTCTTCTTAGCCCCCCCTCTCTAAGACCAATCGCCGAAAAATTCTTTGTCTCCTAAAGCCTATAGTAAAAATGCCTAAGTTGTAGCTGAGAGCTAATGGTAAATTGCTTGGTTGCAGTTTTTTCGTGCGCTTTTGTATCCCTCCCTCTCACCCTCTATATAAACCCTGTAATTTCCCTCAATAAACGGGAGACTTGATCAGAAAGCCTGTCTTGTCTCTCATTCTGCGCGTCCCCTGTTTCCCCCCTCTCTGCTCTTTTACAGGTCTCCACGTGTGTCCCGCGGGTCGGGGCAACGCCCCTTGCAGCCATCTTCCTGGGGCTGGGAACACTCCTGCCTGGCACCAGGGCCTCAGCCGAGAGCCGCACCAAGGGACCCAGTGTGACGGGGGGTGTTTCCAGCAACACCACACACATGCCACAATATTGGGCATGGACAATAGACTTTTGCACACCCACAGCTAATTGTCCCAGAGCTGGGAAGGCAGAGCTGTGCAAAAAGGGGGAAATTAACATGCCTCATTCAACCATCTTTACAGCAGACTGGGAACACCCCTGCATGGCCCGGTGGCCCAGGGCTTCCCTTGAGGGATGGCGTGCACTTGTGACATAGCACAGCCTTCCCTCAGTAGAGGCCCTAGAAGGGCACGGCTGGGAAGAGCAACCTACCCGGAAATCCCAGGGACCCTATGCCAATACCAAGGACTTATGGGTCAGCGGCAGAGACGATCTGTGGTGAGACTGAAATGAAGGTTTAGACTGTTGCAACAGCCTTAAATCTCCAGGAACACCTAGGAGGTTTGATTATTAGAGCTGCCCTGACTCCCTAACCACTCAGACACATGCCCCATATTCAGGGCAGACAGCACCAACAACACACCCAAACTTGGTGCATCAATTGGACCCCACAAGAACAATACCCCCACACACCACAAAGACAAAGTTGGGGAGAACTGACTTGAGAGGAATACATGACTCACAGATGCCATCTGCTGGCTAGTTAGAGAAAGTGTACGCCACTAAGCTGTAGATCTGACAAATTAGAGATTGGTGTCTGAATAATCCTTCACATCCTAAAAGAACCCTATCAAATAAAGCAAATGCCAAGATACCAAAAACAACAGAAAATTTTAAAGCATATGAAAAAAAGAGATGATATGGATAACCCAAACCCAAACACCCAAATCAAAAGATCAGAAGAGACACAGTACTTGGAGCAATTAATCAAAGAACTAAAGACAAACAATGAGAGCATGACACAGGATATAAAGGACATGAAGAAGACCCTAGAAGAGCATAAAGAAGAAATTTCAAGAGTAAATAAAAAAAAATAGATGATAAAAGAAACTGTTGACCAAATTAAAAAGATTCTGGATACTCATAGTACAAGACTAGAGGAAGCTGAACAATGACTCAGCGACCTTGAGAACCACAAAATGGAAAATGAAAGAACAAAAGAAAGAATGGGGAAAAAAATGGAAAAAATCAAAATGGATCTCAGGGATATGACAGACAAAATAAAACGTCCAAATTTAAGACTCATTGGTGTCCCAGAAGGGGAAGAGAAAGGTAAAGGTCTAGAAAGAGTATTCAAAGAAATTGTTGGGGAAAACTTCCCAGGCCTTCAACACAATATAAATACACAAAGCATAAATGCCCAGTGAACTGCAAATAGAATAAATCCAAATAAACCCACTCCAGGACATATTCTGATCAAACTGTCAAATAGTGAAGAGAAGGAGCAAGTGCTGAAAGCAGCAAGAGAAAAGCAATTCACCACATACAAAGGAAACAACATAACACTAAGTAGTGACTACTCAGCGGCCACCATGGAGGCAAGAAGGCAGTGAGTGGCATGACATATTTAAAATTCTGAGAGAGAAAAATTTCCAGCCAAGAATACTTTATCCAGCAAAACTCTCCTTAAAATTTGAGGGAGAGCTTAAATTTTTCACAGACAAACAAATGCTGACAGATTTTACAAACAAAAGACCTGCCCTACTTCAGATACTAAAGAGAGCCCTACTGACAGAGAAACAAAGAAAGGAGAGAGAGACATAGAGAAATTTAACAGACATATATACAACATTATATCCCAAATCACCAGGATACACATTCTTCTCTAGTGATCACGGAACTTTCTCCAGAATAGACCATAGGCTGGGACATAAAAGAAGCCTCAATAAATTTTAAAAAAAAATTGAAATTATTCAAAGCACATTCTCTGATCACAATGGAATATAAATAGAAGTCAATAACGATCAGAGACTTAGAAAATTCACAAATACCTGAAGGTTAAAAATGAAGGGGTGATGAAAACATTCCCAGATAACCAAAAGCTGAGGGATTTCTTCACCAGTAGATCAGTCCTATAAGAAATGCTAAAGGGAATTGTGCAGGGTGAAAAGAAGGGACACTAAACAATTGACTGAAACCACATGAAGAAATAAAGATTTCCAGTAAAGATCACATGGTAAATATAAATACCAATACTACTGTATTTTTAATTTGTAACTCCACTATCTACTTCCTACAGGATCTAAAATACATAAAGTATAATGATAAATCAATGGTTTTGGACTCAACATAAAATATGTAATTTTTGAAAAGAACTACATAAAGGTGGGGGAATGGAGGAGTATAGGAACATAGTTTATGTGTCCTGTTGAAGTTAAGTTGGTATCAAAGAAAATAAGATTGTTATAAACTTAAGATGTTAAACTTAAGCCCCATAGTAAATACAAAGAAAGTATCAGAGAATATGACCATAGAGATGAAAAGTAGAGTATGGGTTACAAGAAGTGGGGAAAGGGACAATGGGGAGTTAATAATAAATAAGTGCTGGGTTTCTGTTTGGGGTGAAAGGAAATTTCTAGTAAAGGAGGGTAGGAAGGTGACAGCATTGCAACACTGTGAATGTGATTAATCCCACTAAATGGAATGCTAGGAAGGGGGTGGAATGGGAAGATTTGTGCTGTATATATGTTTCCACAATCGAAAAAAAAAGTCTAAATAGATAATGACAATTAAATGTCATAGATGATCCTGGATGAGACCTAAGAATAGAGGAGAAAAGGCTCAAAAGGACACAATTGGGACATAAGAAAAAAATGAAATATAGAATGTAAGCTTTATATCAATGTCAAATTTCTTGAACTTCGTAACTACACTTAATGTGATTACATAAATGAATATTCTTGTTCATAGGAAATGTATATGTATATGTATACATTTATATGTATATAGTATTACATATATACTATATGTAATATATTATTTGTTCAAATATTATTATTTGTTCAAAGATGTGTGCAACTTGCTCTCATATGTTCAGAAGACAGCAATAGATGATGGATGATAGACAGGGAGGGAGGGAGGGAGGGCAGGAGCAAGGGAGGGAAAGTAAGAAATGGTAAAGTGACAAAAACATTAAAGTTTGTAGATTAGGGTATCGGTGGAGGGAGGTTGGGGTATGCTGGAGTTCTGTGTATGGGGTTTGTATTATTTTTGCAACTGTTACTGTAAGTTTGAATTTATTTCAAAATAAAAATTAAATAAATAAATAAATAAATTATTGGTCTGACATATAAAGACAAAGAATTAACATCTGGAATAAAGAATAAATAATTCATGAATATATTATACTTATAAAAACATGATGTTCCAAATAAACAAAAATCCCACTTTTACTACCACCCCAAAAACAAGGTCCCTCTTGAAGGCAATCCCCATTAACTTCTTACATACCATTTTCATACCTTTTTCCATTTTTCTACTTTTTGCCTGCTCTTTTCCTCTTGACTATCAGAATTTTATATACTCTTGGTATGAATCCAAGTTCTGTTACATATATTGCAAATACTTTCCTCAGTCTGTTGTTTATTACGTATTTTCCATCAAAGGAAGCATCTAATTTTTACACCAAATCTTTTCTTATTACTTTGTTTTTTATGCCTTATATAAGAAGGCTCAAATTATCCCATCATAAATATAGTCCTGTTTTCCATTACTCCTTGTATTATTTAGGTTTTCGACATAAGGTCTTTATCACATATGGGACTTATTTTTGTGAATAGCGTGTAGTAGGATCTATCCATAAATTTCTTTCCAATTTCCTCAAAACTTTATTGATTGCTTTATGTTTTGCCCACTGATTTGAAATGCCAACTTTACCATATACTATATACCAAAATGTGCCTGGGATATTTCTGATGCTTTATTCTAACACCCTTATTTACTGAATTCATAGAAACCAAACAACTCAAAAGAAGCAGCAAACATTGGCTAAAATTCAAAACCCATTCTTAAAAAAAATCTTTAACTTCTACTAGAGTAGTACCTCATTCTATAACATTCAGAATGTTCCCGCTTTCCAGTTTGAATCCTAACTGATACAATAGTTTTAATTATGATCTACTTCTTGGGATTAGCCAGTTGTACAAACATTGTATATTGGACTCGATGATGAGACATTAGAAGCCAATGAAACTAGAAAATATATTAAAAAGAACCAAGTCAGGAAGACACATTAAGAACAGGCTGTTGCTTTATTCTATAGATGAGAAAACTGAGGCACAGCGAAATTAGTAATTTTCCCAAAGCATATAACAAAAAAAGTAGCAGAGCATGAATTTACACATAAACAGATGGAATCCAGAGCCCATGTACTTAACCACTAGCTAAAGTGACTTACACTTGGAATGAAACTTAACATTCCTAAATCCAGAACAGTACTTTGTGTGTCTGCAGTGTTTACTCAAAGCAAGTCTGTTTACCTACATTTCCCTTCTTGGTCTTACAAGAACAATCAAGCGATTTCTGCATTACTACAATTCCAAATGTCATAGAACTTTGTTGCCAGACAGTTAAATATAGACAGACAAAGGCTTGAGAAAAACTGTTTTGAAATAAAACAGAATAGTCTTTTCTCATTAATGCATGATTCTGCACTCCCAAATTATTTTAAGATCTAAATAATAAAAATGACATTATAATTTAAAAACTATTCCATTTCTAGTATCAAGCAGATTCTCAATTTTTAATGATGGCACAACTGCAAATAAGTATTTTCATGTAGTGATTGGCACATATCTAATACTGATGGTGTAATGACCTTACCTTCTGACAACCAAGTCTCTGGGGTTATCCTTTAGATAATGTGCAAAGTAATTAGCATGGTGCCTATCACATCTTTGGGAATCAGGATATGATAGCTGGGATCATTATAAATAAAATCATACTAAAAGAAAAACAAGGCAAAAATAGCATATGCTATTCTTAAAAACAAACTTTAAAAGTATAAAGGTGGTAAGTATTAGCCTTTCTTGAATCATACTTAGTATTGGAGTGTTCTCAAAATTCCAGCACATACATAGAGAAGAGAGGAGAAGGAGGGGGAGGGTAAGGAGAAGAACAACAGTATACAATTAGAGTCTGTGTGATGTAATAGCAACAAAGATATACCTTGTTAAATGTAAGCTCCTAAAGGGTAAAGAATGCAACTGGGAAAAGTTCCAAAGAAATACAGTTTTAGTATCACCTTGTCTGCTGTAATTTTCGTTTCAGCCTTCATTTATTATAGAAAGAATAACAGAAAGAAATACTTAAAATATAATCACATTCAATGGTTCTCTAGAATAAATAAACAGTTTTCACAATATTAAGCTCCTCTAAGAAATTCTTAGACTAAAATTAGCCTACACTGCCTAGCCTAGGTGGGCAATGGTAACTACATGAAGAAATCTGGAGATCAGATGGCAAATTGCTTTTGGTATAATCCTTTGGTACAAAATGATACAAGCATGAAGAGTAGTCATTAGAATTGTCTCTTCAACACAGGAGATGATTGTAATACAGATAAAAGCTTTAAATAATTTGAAAATATGGAAGAAATGGGGAACACTTTAGGCAGTGGAAATAACCAGCGCCTTCTCAACCACATCAACAATGCTTCATAACAAAAATTCCTGTTGGTTTTTATGAGAAAAGTAAATACCAATACTCCCTTTTTATTAGTGGGAGGGCTCAAATGACCTACTGAAGGTCATGCAATGAGTCAGAAACGGAAATAGATACTATGTCTTTTCAGCACTATTCTCTAAATGTGAAAATTAAAATTAAAATGCCAGTTTGAGGCAATTAAAACTTCAATGCTATGTAATTGAAAGGAATTACCAGGGAACATGACTGTGAAAAAGAAAAGATTCATTTTTATAGTACTTACAGATTTGTATTTTGGCATTTTAACTTCAAGGAATATGGTCTTAATTTAGGTTGGAAAGTTTTTCTGAAAGCAGCAGCAACAGCAAGTTTCCACCTGGGCAAGTAAACGTGCCAGGGAGCCATCATTTATCTGTCATTCTTTTCCACAGGAAATGGTCATGAACGAACTGAATGAACATTAAAACAAAGCTTGCCATATCCAGCTACTCTCTCCAGAGACTTAAAGATGGATTGAAATAAAGCACTGTCTGATTTCATTTCACGCATTAACAATATAAAATAGTCAAATAGCACAAACTCCAGAAAGTCAAGAGGTCATTGTGATCAGCTCTTTAGGAACTGAAGAGGAAACATTGGGTAGTAGAGCTAGGAATTAACTGCAGAGTAAATTATTTAAGAGTACTGGAGGAGAATTTTTCAGAGATCCCTCAGCTTAGCTCAAAAGTCATTTCTTCTTCATAAAAAGTCAGGTGGGTCCATCCTGCCCCAGAAGCACAGAGAGGACAAATATTTTGTCATAGATGATGGCAGCAGTCATAATTGCAGCACTGCACAATCTGAGTAAAAACAAATAGAATTAGGAATTAGTAGAACTGTGGGTATAAACTTGGTAAAGATTCTGTGCTCAAACACTGAACTTTGATAAATTCCTGGTATAAAGGAGAATAATTCCTCCAAATATTATATCAGCACGGATGAGAGTGACCAACTGACAGACACAAGATTAGGGGACACTCTGGCTCACAGTAATGCCAGCATGGCCATATCTGTGCCATTCCACTATTGTTCTGCCCATGGATATTGGATGTAGAAGTAGAGAAACTAGAAAATAAAACAAGATGAGTCACTGCCTGTCTCCTAAGAATCTGGAG
>PVKY010010721.1:0-12448 GCA_004027775.1 Bradypus variegatus
ATCCTAATGTAAACTATGGGCTATGGTTAATAGTATAATTATAATAGCATTGTTTCATCAGTTGTAACAAAGCTACCAAACTAGTGTAAAATGTTAACAGGGAAAAATGCAGGGCGGGGGTGGGGGGCAGATATGGGAACTCGACTTCCCATATGACTTTTCTGTAAACCTACCTCTGCTGTAATTATATATAGAAATACACATTGTCTATATATAATTATACATACACACACATACACAAATCCATAAATACATCCTTGCCAGTACTGCTAGAAATTAGAGACATCTGTCTACAAAGAGACACTAAAAAATACTAATAAAATGACTGTGTTCGGGGACTGACAACACCTCGTGCAGACCCCCCGCGGCGCCCTCTCGCCGCGAGTTTCCTCCGAGTTAGCGGCCGGGAGCGCGGGCAGCCGCCGTCCAAGCCGCCCCGGGGTGCCCGCAGGAGCAGGTGGCTGAGCGCGCGCGCGCGAGCGTGCGTGCGCGCGCGTTATCCAGTAATTCTTTTTATCTTCTTCTCACACCCTGGGCATTATGAACATTCATCAAAATAATTGACGCGGATGAAATTAGCGCTTCCTGCTATGTCGGGCAGATAAACTTTGCTGAATATTGATTTCACACAAAGAAAATGACATGTGCTTGGGCCTAACCCTTTATCTGGCCGGCCCAGGGAAATGCGGCAGGAGGGGACGGGGCTGGCCCCGCCGGTGGAGGAGCGGCCGTAAGAATTACTTTTATCTCTTCTTCCACAAGAAGACAAGGGAAGATAAGGAGCCAGGAGGGAGAGGAAGCACAGCCCTGGGCATTGGGGAAATCTGCAGAAGGCATGGGACGGGGCAGTTCTCCGGGGACCCTGGAGGATGGATTCCGAGGAGGGAGGAGGAAAGGACCCCAGAAGAGCTGGCAGGGAACAGGCTGTGGGGGTCAGGGACTGAGGGGTTTCTGGGAATTCTGGGCTGTCGAGGAGAGCTGGTCACCCTGCATTTCGGCTGCATGACTTTGGGGGTTGGTACCCAGCTGCGACGTCTGTAGGACTGAGAAAGATGAGATCCACGTCTCCGGCTTGGGCGGAGGGAGGGGAGCGCCCCCTGGAGTTGTGCAGCGTGGAGCCTGGCTCTTAGCAGCAAACGATTCTGATGGAGGCCACCGCCTGGCAGAAGCCCTGCTCCACTAGCCCGGCCCACAGGGACCTGCATGCGGAGAAGGCCACAGCTCCCTCTGCTTGGCTCTTAGGCGCTTAAAGAGAGGCCACTTCCTCTCTCACCATTGTTCTGAAATCATGAGCTTCCTGTCCCTGCTACCAGGTGTGGCTGGGTGAGTCTCTGAGATGCTCAGGGTAGTAGGAAATGTTTGCTTGGAGATGCCCAAATCTGCTCAATAAAATATATACTGAGGGCCTCCTAGGTGGCAGGCTGTGCTGTGCCAGGCATTGTGAGGGGTGACAGAAGACAGCTCCCTCTTCTGCCACCTCCTCCTCCTCCTCCTCTTAGCCTTGGAATCCCTGAGCAGCCTCAGAACCTTGCACCCCCTTAGCAGAATGCCTGGTCAAGTTGCCACCTCAAAAAGGAAGTGGGTCAGACTCTGGGCTGGGGTCACTGCCACACCTGAGTCACTATGCCAGGGCTCTCATGACATGTGGGACACTGGACAAAGCCCCTCGAGTTCCCATCTGGGAGGCCAGATTGACATGCTCATCCTACCCGCCTTGTTCATGCAGAGGACAAAGTGTGGTGACCAGCACAAGGAAGGGGGAAAGGCATTGGGGAGCAGACAGGTAACATAGCGCTTAGGGTATGGGTTCTAGAACCAGCTGTCCTGGGTTGAATCCCAGCCATACCTCTTGCAGTGTGGCCGATGGGAAAGAAGGTATTTAAACTTTCTGTGCTGTATGTTCCTCCTCATTGAAAAGGAAAATAATAGGATCCACCTTGTAAAATTATTGTAAGGAGCAAATGAGCTAATATTTGTAAAGAGCTTAGTACAGTGCCTGGCACATGGCAAGTGTTTGCCAGTTTTATCAAAATCAGAGGTACCGTGTTGCATGACGTGGAAGAGTGCAAAGGGCACCTCCCGGAGTTGTGCCATGTGGAACCCCGAACCTAACAGCGACCTTACTGGATCCAGGCCACCTCCTCTTAGAAGCCCTGACCTCCCCGACCCACGGAGACCCCCAGGAGCTGTACAGCTCCAACTGCCTGGCTTGCTCCAGATGTATCAGGAAGTGTGCATGTGCAGCCAGGACTGTGGCTTGGTCATCTCCCCTCCTGCTCGGTGCCCAGCCCCGGGGCAGAGGGGACTGAGGGAGAAGTGAGTGTTGGGGAGGGGGTGTTTGCAGGTGGGCAGCCCAGGCACTGGGAGTCGCAGACCCTGTCCCCACTCTCTCCTCTGCTCTCCACTTCAGCTTGCTAGGGCTGCAAGAGCAAGGACAGTCATAGCAACTGTCAGGGAGCCCTTTCTGCTGTCATAATCCTCTATGATGTGGGTAGGATTATCCCCATTTTTTCAGATGAGAAAACTGAGGCTCAGAAAGAAGTGACCTCCCCAAGGTCACACAGCCAGAACATGACCACACTAGCACTTCTCTGAGCATCCATTTCTAAACTTCAAAATGGGGATCATTTCCTTGCCTCCCTGACTGATGGGGAAGATTTATCATGGGGTGTGCAGTGGTCAGAGCGTTGGACTGGATGGGGAGGGTTTCCATCCAATGCCCCCTCTGCAGAGCAGATGATCTGACTTGATCATTCCTAATGTCCCCTCTGGCCTGGTAAAGTCTTGGTCTGCCAGGTTCTAAGAGAAGTCAAGCCTGGCTGGCTGCACGTTGGGTCTGAGATGCTCGAGTTCAGCCACCCCTGCCTGGGTTTCCACCAGCACCGGGCGGTGCCTCCACCCCCCCTGGCCATTCCCCACTCTGCGCCCAAGCTTTGCGTCCCAATGGGGGGCCGTGGGGCTGCGGCTAATTGCAAATCATTTCTCAGGGCTCCCCGCTGTTCAGCTAAATTCACTGGAACTAATGTGTCCCGAAACAAATTTCACAGACGATCCAGGGCAATTACATGATGCTCGGTTCCCCTCCCTATTTCCCCCACTGGAGGCTCCAGGCCAGGGGCAGAGAGGGCTGCATGGAGTGGGGCAGGGAGCAGGGATCAGGCTGCCTTCTCGGGGGCCAGAATGTTCCTCCTTCCCCTCTCAGCACCCCCAGCTGCTGCCTCATCCAACCCCCCTCACTGTACCTACTGCTCCTAAATTTTAGCCCTGCTGTCACACTGTCCAGCTTCATCCCTTCCCCTAACCTCCCGCCTCTCACATGTCCATTACCTCCATCCCTGAGTTTAGGAGACATCTCTAATGAGCAAAGCAAGCCTTGACTGTGAAATAAGACAGACCTGGGTTCAAATCCCAGCTCCAGCAATGATCAGCTGTGTGTCATTAGGAAAGTCACTTACCCTGTCTGAGCCTCTGTTCCTAGTCCCTAAAATGAGAATACTACTACTTGACCAGCATTGACTATTGTGACAATCAGACAAAATGACATGGGTAAAATCTTTTTTGTGGCCCCAGTGCATGGTAGGCTCTCAATAAATAGTCCCTCTGTCACCTCCTGATACTTTCAAGGGAACCAGATCAACCACCTTCTGAGAGTCTCACAATCAATACAAAAAAGAGGAACCAGAAAGCAAAGACCCAGCCTCTCCCCAAGCAAGGCATCAACATGCCCCATCTCTCTGCTGGCCATTCCACCTCACCCCAGCTGCCTCCTTGCAGCCTTTCCAGATCTTTCCATCAGAATAACTCTCCCTCCCTTCACGTCCCTTTAGCATTTCCCATGAGCCTCTCTGCGAGCCTTTATTCTGTTCTGTGTCTCCTCATCCTTGGTTAACTAAAGTCTTTCATAGAACCAAGCAGCAAAGAGGGCTTGTGGGATCGCCCAGGCCAGCTGCCGGTGACCATTTTCCCATCCTGATACTCACAGTGGGCAGCCCAGATCCTGACAAAGTTCACACAACTGCAAAGGAACAGTGACTTCTCATCTCGGTCCCCGGCAATGGGGCCCCGACGGATGTGGCCCCTGCTCTGTGGCTGTGAGGGCAGGGCTGAGAGCCCCCTGGAACCAGGCTGGTGGCGAGTCCATCCCTTTGGCTTCTGCCCAAGACAGCAGAACAGTCTGCTAGCCAGTGAGCCACGTTTGTCCTGTATGATTGGATTTACCCCACATTTTATCTTTCAAATTTAAGAACCTACTCACCCACTTACAAATAACTTAAAATATACCTAGATAGAAATAGGTGTGTTGAAATATCAAGGCTTAAAGATTAATCTGATGAATATTTACCAAGCACCCTGGGCACCGGGCTCTGGGCAGGGTGCTGAGAAGCCAGTGGGAATAAGGCAGACCCCGTACCTGTCCTTGGCTGACATTCCAGTGGGGTTCAGACACGAAGCATGCAAAGGCGCACACACGGTAATATTAGAGAGTGCTAAGTTCAATTAAGATAATCAAGATAATAAAGCAAAGATGATACAGTGAGTCCTAGAAGTCTATTAGACTGGGTGGTCAGGAGGTGATGACATTTCAGCCGGGGGCTGAGTGATAAAAAACAGCCAGGGGGACTGGAGGAAAGTGTTCCAGTAAGGACCATCCCGTGCAAAGGCCCTGAGGTGGGAGTCAGCTCCACGTGGCTGGAGTCAAGTGAGCAGGATGGAGGGTGGGAGATGAGATGAGCTGGGCCAGGTCACGCACAGCCTGAAAGACCAAGGAAAGGATTTTGGACTTGGTTCAGAAGGAAAAGGAGAAGCCATCGGGGTGTAGATCCCTCGGGCTGGATGTCGAGAAAGGGGCATGGGGCAGGAGAAGAAGAGTGGCACTGAGGAGGCCACTGTCCAGGGGACAGATGATGGGGGCTTGGCTTCTGGTGGAGGGGGCGGGCAATAGACAGTGATCAGGTTCACTCCTACAGGTGGGGAAACTGAGACACAGAGAGGGAAGCCACCGGCACCTGGCTGCCCAGCCAGTGGTGAGGTGCAAACCCAGAAGTCCAGTCCCCAGCTAGACCCTGTTTCATTTCAACACCACTGACCGCTCCATGGGGGAGCCTGGGTAGAGAGTACTCCAGCTTCCTATATTAGAGTCTTTTTGGTTTAAAGACTCCCAGTAAACCATCCTTTTGTGATGAGAATAATCATCCTTAATGTTTCTGCTTCATGAGTTTGTTATCACTTTTCTTTGAAACACTGAGCATGTCTTTATCCCTGTCCAGAAATATACTACTATTTTTAAAAACATAACTTGGGTTTGCTTATAAAGACCGCTCTTTCTTGTCAGTGCTGTGTACAATATCTGCGCCCCACTGGTACACAGGAGGCACACAGTAAATAATAAAAGCAATAATAGGCAGCAATTATTGTGCCCTATGTGCCAAGTGATAGCACTTTCATTGATTTCTGAGCACTTTCATTGATTTCTCATTTAATTCCTCATAATAATGGAATGAAGTGGGTTTAATCACTGTTCCCATTTTAAAGCTAGGGAAACTGATGCCCAGTGTCACACAGCCTGCAAAAGTCAGAACTCAAACCAGGGGACAGACAAACCCATGTTCTGAACCTCAACAGCTATTGTTTAATGGAGGAAGGACGGACGGAGGGAGAAAAGAAGGAAGGAATATTTAGAGAGAAAACTCAGTTCCTTTGCTGATCAGTGCCTCCTTCTACCTCAGGCTGTTCTCCTTAGTTGAAGGGGGGAGAGGTAGGCGTTCAACCATGGCTGTCTGAGAACTCACCTCTGCCACTAGCAGGTTTCCGGCACCCAAAATCCCTTTTCTGCCCTGAACTGGCTATCATTTGAGCCCCCAACCTCTCCCTAGGCAGCTTCCTTATTCTCTCTTCCCCCAAGTCCCTGCTGGGGCTTAGGGAGGGAGCGGCTCCTCTATGTGCCCCTGAGAATACATGCACGTATGAGAGAGTTGTGTCCTGCGACCCCACCTGCCCTTGGCTAAATGAACGCAGTGTCAGCCCAGATAATTCCAGAGCCATAAAGATGATAGAAAAAAAAAAGTGGGGGAGTTGGTGCAAGGAGGGGGTGATGGTGGTGGAGGAGGAGATTACACAAAAAGAGGGCCAGCCCATGGCTTGTGCTCCTTATCTAACCGGCAGCAGGCCTGGCTGGGGGCTTTCTGGCTCTGGGGGAGGCAGCTGTGCCGCTCCCTCGGCCCTCCCACCCCCAGCTGGGTGAGCTGGAGGACTGGGGGCTGGCAGTGGGGGAGGCAGCCAGGGAGGCACGAACAGCTGAGCAGGGGATGGTGTCCCCAAGGCTGGGGGCTGGGAGGCCTACCTGCCCAGGAGACCCAAAGCACCTGCTCAGCTGAGGAGGCAGAATGTCCAAGATGTGCAGCTCACACCCCAACCACTCGGATATTTTTACGGATATTGACTCAGGGCTGGGGGATGCTAAGCCGACAAGGATAAGCAGACGAGCAGCCTTACACTTTCACGGGTGCGGGAGTCAGGAGGCTGCCCATTGCCGTGTGGCCCTGGGCAGGAAGCTGCACCCCTCGAGCCTCAGCTTCTGCACCTGTACAAAGGGGCCCCAGTCCCTGCCCTTTCTCAGGGCCGTGGGGAGCCAGTGAAACAGTGTGTGTGTGTGTGCGTGCACATATGTGCACACACAAGCATACAGACTGCCAAGTGCTCTATCCTGGGAAGGACATAGTGGAGGGTGCCATCTAGGCTCTGAGCCATGCCAGGGGTGAAGAGGGGGGCCCGGGAGCCCAGGGACCCACCAGCTCAGCAAAGCCTTCCCATCCCCTCTTTTACTCCTTGAGATGTTGGAGCCAAACTGTCTATGGGAGGATGGAGGTGGGGGTGGGGGCACAAGTGCAGGGACTTCAGGGCACCTACCCCCCCACTGCCAACATCATTCTCTATCCTGCAGAGACAGAGACAGACACATGCAGAGATGAGAACTAAAGAGGCAAAGAGACAGAGAAGGACAGCGACCATCAGAGCCAGAGAGAGCGGGACAAGGGAGAGAGAAGCCGACAGAGGGGGACGAGATGGTCACAGAAACAGAGGACAGAGGGAGACAGAGTAGAGACAGGGAGAAATACAGACCGAGGCCATCAGAGAGAGAACCCGAGACCAGTGCTCAGAGAGCAGAGAGGCAGGGAAGGGTGACCAGAGAGAAAGAAATGGAGGCACGGAGACGGACATAGAGGGAGACAGAGAGAGACAGAGTGACGGAGAGGCAGAGCCAAGTCACGGACAGAGGGAGAGAGAAAGGAGTTTGGTGGGAGACCCAAAGGCCAGTCGGGCCAGACCCCCTCTCCTCTCGGAGCCCCCCGGCCCCACTCAACCCCCCTTGTCCCCTGCTTCCATCCAGGCTGCGCCCCCCGCCCCATCTTCTTCCCCACTCGGGTTGCCCCCCGCCCCAACCCTCCGAACACGGCAGCGTTTTCCGGCGCCTTTGTGGCCCGCCCCGAAGTGCGCGGCGACAATGGCGAAGGTGACGGGGGTGAATTCGCGCGCTGAGGTAGGACGCGCGGGCGCCGGGCCGAACAATGCCCGCGGCGCGCCTTTGAGGAAGGCCATTGTGCGCGGTGTGAACCGGCAAAGCTGTTCCCCGCGCCTGGAGGCGGGGCGCCCGCTCGGCCCGCGCAGCCCGGCCCCGGGGTGTGCCCAGGTGGGGGGCAGCTCGGGGCTTGCATTTCCCGCTGGACTTGGGTTTAACGCCCCTGTCTTCCTCGCCATATCCTTGAACCCTGTGCTGGGGGCTGGGGGTTCGATGGAGGGGAGGAGCTCAAGGTTCTCCCACCCGCCCTGCCCTGACATGCTGTGTGACCTTGGGCAAGGCCCTGTCCCTCTCTGAGCCTCATGTCCCCACCCGAAAACACCAGACCCGTTCTAGAAGGCTGAAACTCAGGGCTGCAAGGGGTCACATAGAGGGGAGGTTGGGGGGTAGACCTCAAGGTCTCAGCTGGCTTAGCTGCAGAGTGTGGGGCTCTGGGTTCTCAGACCCCAAGTCTGTCCTTGGCACAGTAAGGAACTCTCAGCCCAGCCCCAACACCATTAGTGTGCTATCGACTCACCTAACCTCTGTGCCTCAGTTTCCTCTCCTGTGCAATGTGGAGCATCATAATACCTACCTTAAGGAGCCAGTGTGAGGATTAAATGAAGTGATGTATGTCAACTTCTTATTTCATATATATGTAACTATATCATAGTACATATCATGCATGATAGTAATGCTAACATTTATTTAGCTCTTCCTGTGTTCCAGGAACTATTCTAAGTTTATGATATAAATTTTATGATATTTTACTTTCTATGCATATATTCTGACCTCCATCATTTACCAGCTTTGTCGCTTAATTTCGTGCCTCCGTTTGCTTGTCTGTGAAATGGAGGCAGCGATTACTGTCCCACAGGGTGGCGAGCTTTCCCTCCCCTCCAGGAGCCTTGATGCTGGGCTGTGCCAAGCACAGACCCATTTCCTCTCTTTCCAGCCCTTTTTGTTCTTAGCAGCCCCCGGCAGGGTGGTTTCCATCAAGGACCCACGCATTCCATCTCCTCGGAGAAAGAACCTCCCTGAGTGATTCAACTCAGCCCAGGCGCCCTCCTCCTCCTCTTTCAGCTCCTGCTGACCAAACCCTAAGGACTGAGAAGTTGGATCCTCAATTTGGTGTGGAAGTGCTGGAGGAAGAGGGGAGAAGCAAGGAAAAAGTGGAAGGAACCCTGTAGGGAATTTCCTGCCTTGCATCTGGAGAGCATTTTCTATCTCTGCTGGTGTTTTTACCCACATCTGCCCAGGGCTGGGGTGACTCCTCCAGAAGCAGGGAGGAGGAAACACACACTCCCTCGGGAGATGATAATGTGAAGATGCTAAACCCTTTGTGGGGTCACACAGCCCTCTATGATGCTGATGGAAGCCCCAGTCCCTCTCCCCAGAAAAATACTCATCTGTCTACAAACAGAACATTTTACTTGCAACCTCAGGGGCCTCCCACATTCACTCGGGCACTCCTGAAGGTGGCTTAGAACCTAGATGGTGGCAGGACAGAGCATCCAAAACCACGGGCTCGCAGTGTGACTGGAGTCGGAGTTCTCCTTTGACGAGTTTTTGAGTCGGGGCCGAGGGATTCAAAATCAGGTGGTGGCGGAAGAGTGTTAAAAGTACACACACCCACACCAGAGTTTGTGATTGGGCTGGCACGGGTCTTGGCCAAGCATTTGCGTTTTTAACATATGATACTGATGCAGGTGGTCCATGGGATGTGTGGTGAGAAGCCCCGGTCCAGGATGTCCTCGGGGGCAAATGATCTTCACCCCTTCCACCCCGTTTTTCCACCCTGCCTTTCATCCCTCACCTATTTGAAGTCCCCTGACAGCCCCCTCCCTGGGAGAAAGTCAAAGCTAGCCCTCTAGACTCCCTAAACAGTGCTCTTCTTTCCACTCCCAGACTGGGTGGGGATCTGGAAGGCCTGCACTCTTGGAGGAAGGGAGCAGCCGCGACCAGCAGGTGCCTCCAGGGCCCCGCGTGCTGGGGCGGGCACAGATGGAGGGGCTCTGGGCTGGGGGCAAGGGGCAGATGCAGCCACCCCTGGAGCCTCAGCTGCCTTGTTATCTCTTCATTGTCTCCCTGTCGCCCCAGCCCACCTCCCTCCCCAGCTGCCCTTCTGTCATCTCCACGTGGCCCCCCTCAGCCAGCAGCCCAGCCCAGAACTCCAGAGGGAGCTCGAGAGAGGGTCACGGTGGGTTTCCCTGCTCTGGGGGGCGAGCGGGAAGGTGGGGCCGCGGGGTGGGTGGGAGGGAGGCAGCTCGGGTGGAGAGGCCAGAGATGGGGGGGTGTCAGAGTCTATAAATCACGCCCCACTGCGCTCCTGTTTAACACACACTTCTCCAACGAGTTGTCAGTGAAACCGTTAATTAATTAGCTAATCCCGCAATGAAGTGGATTCTAAATGGTTCTCCCCCTCCCATCCTCCCATTTAGATAATTGCTGCTAAGGGATCTTTTGTGAGAGTCATTTTTTTCCAACAGAGATGGCCCTGGAACACTGAGGGAGATGAAATCAAAGAAGGGGTCAGTGTACTGTCCCCCAAGCTCCTGTTGGAAGAGGGGGAGACACTTCTCTTAGCCCGGGCAAAAGCTGGAAATCGGAGTTGGTTGTCGGGGGTGGGGCAAAGGGAGGGCAGGGAGAACTCAGCTTGGGTGTTGGGGGGTTTGTTTTTATTCACCATGATGCTTTGTAACTCTAAGGGGGTCTTCCTGGGCAGGATATAATATTAATAATGATGAAGATGATGATGACAATTACCACCTTGTAGCAGATGCCAGTTAGGGACCGGGCACCTAGCTACATGCCTGAGGTGTCTGGTCTCATTCATCCCCCTCCAATAGCCCTGTGAGTAAATGGGACTATGGAGATTGGGGAAACCGAGTTTCCAAACCGGGTGGTGGCTTGCCCAAGGTCACAGAGCTGGGAAGTGGCAGAAACAAAGGTCTATATGATCTCAGCATCCACCCTCTTAACGATTATGGGATATGATGGGAATCTGCTCACTTCCCAGAGGGGATACGGAGGGCCTTAAAAAGGAGCATGGTCACTAAAGGGCACAAAGGGAGAGTAAGAGTGCTGATGAATGAATGAATGAACAGAACCCAAATCTCATGACTTATGATTCAGGATTCAATTGCTTCCGTTGGCACTGAATGGGCGTAAGGGAGTGGAAACTGGTGGCTTTTACCTACCTAACATCCCTGGCCACCTTGTGGCACTTGAACTTCGATTTTTCAATAGGGAAACTGCCCCCCTGGAGTCTCAGTCCATGTGGCTTCAGTGGGGCTGCCCTTCCTTGCCCAAGCCCAGCCAATCAGAGTACATTTTCCACCAAGCCCTACCACTACTCAAAATGGATTGGCCAGGGATGGACATGTGACCAAAGCCAGACCAATAGACACCAGTCTAGGGTTTTTGCTAGAACTCTAAGAATAGATGTGCCTTCCCTGCCTAAGATCATTAAACAAACAGGATGTCAGCTTGCAGTTACTGGGAGCCATTTTGCACCAGGAATGTAACCACACAGAGGAAAATTATGATATGATGTCATTTGAACCCCTAGATCTAGCTGTACCTGAAGCCTGATACACCTGGATTTTTTTTCAATTATATAAGACTCTCAGTTTGAATTGATGTGGCCGATCCTGCTAGTCCCCTACCCATATCCATTCTCTAAAGTCCTTGTGACTCTAATGTCTTCAGGTTCTAAAAGTCTGTAACTCTAAGATTTGAAATTTCAGTAATTCTCACCCTCTACTTTATTCTACAATTCTATTAGTTTATTCTGAAAATCTGTGGTTCCATGATGTGTATACAATTCTTTTTTTTAATAATTCAATTTTATTGAGATATTTTCACATACCATGCAGTCATACAAAGCGTGCAATCGATTGTTTACAGAACCACCATATACTTGTGCGTCCATCACCAAAATTAATTTTTGAACATTTTCATTACCACACACACAAAAGTAATAAGAATAAAAATAAAAGTGAAAAAGAACAATTAAAGTAAAAAGAACACTGGGTGCTATTTTTTTTTGCCTCCATTTTTCTATACAATTCTAAAACTTGAAGGATATAAGACACCTTAAATCTAGTATTTATAAAGTTAATTACTTTAATCTAAAACTTATGATTTTAATATTTTAATCATTAAATCTAAAATTTTATGATGCTTAGTTTCTATAAATTGTAGAATTATAAGACTCTGTGAGTTCCATTTTTAAAGATTTCTCTAATTCTAAAACACTATTGTTGTAAGTTCTATAAAGCTAGAATTTTAGATCTTCTTGGTCTAATATTATAGAATTCTGTGCTTCTAAGATACCATTGTTGAGTCTTTTAAAATGCTAAGATAATGTGGTTCGAAGTTTCTATAAACTCAAGCTAATATTCTAGAATTCTTTGCTCTAAGATTTTAAGATTTCTGCCTAAGTCTCTAGGAAGAGCTGCACCTACAAGGGTATGTCTGAGAAGGCTGAACCACCTCACCACCTTCTCAGAACTTGGTCCCAATGCAGCCATCCCAGACCCAAATTCTTCTGGGACTGACCATCTAGTTGTAGATTCAGACCAGACTCCTGCCCCTGTCCCTGGAATAGGATTTTCAGACCACCAGTACCCACAGGGTCCCTTCACAGGCAGCTTCTCCATCTTCTTTGTGCCAGGGTATCAGGGGCTCCTTGGGTGCCCTAAGGCCTGGTGTTCCTGGACCCACCTTACGGGCATGGAGGTCCTGATTAGTTGAATGAAGGGGCCAACCTTGGTAGATGGCAGGTCCTTGAGAGAATGGGACACAGGACTGGTAAGTTGTGTTGAAGGTACATAGCCAAGTAGGCTTTTGTACTTGGTGTAGGTGGAGAGATGACACATTTCTTCAGAG
>PVKY010010722.1:0-12444 GCA_004027775.1 Bradypus variegatus
TTTTTTTGTTGTTATTTTTGCTAGCTTTTTCAGTTGTTTGCTTTTGTGCCTTTACATGATATTCCTTTTTTAGGTGATAGCTAGAAGTTTTGTTTAAATAAAATAGGTTTATTAAAACTACAAAGAATACTAACAACCGCCAGACTATGAATCTAATGTTTTTTGCCAAAGATCTGGAGCAGAATTCACAGTGTTTATATTTGAAGAGCAAATTAGTTTCAGGAGAGAGTTTAATACTCTGGTTATTATATTAGATCACTGAAAAGAATTTTGAAATAAAATTTACTTTCTTTGTGAAATCAACTTACCTTGAGTATAAAATATTTCCGTATCATCACTCATATTCTATGGCACTAAGAAGAGACAGGAAAATTCCTGAGGTATCTTGTGTCAACTCAGGGTGTATTCTTGTTAGCATTCACTACAAAATTGTCCATTAGCTAATGGATCCAGAATCTTTCTTCCTGACTGCCAGCACCCTGAGGCCGCCAAATCACAGCTCCCACCCCGAGTCCCAGAGAAAACCATTATCCTGACATCTGTGATAATAGTTGCCTTATTTTCCTTATAGTCTTAAACCTTATGGCTATGTCTCTGAACAATATAGTCTAGTTCTGCCTGGTTGTGACCTTATATAGTTACAATCATTCTATATGTATTCTTTCATAATTTGTTCATAATTTGCTCAATATTTTGTTTGTGAGAGTCATCCATATGGTTGCAAGGTAGCTGTAGCTTGTCCATTGCCTTTTTTTGCATAGTATTCTATTACGTGACTATACTAGGATTTATTTATCTATTCTGTTGTTGATAGACATTTGGGTTGTTCCTAGTTTGGGGCTATTGTTAACAGTACTACTTGGAACATTTTGCATGTGTCTGCTGGCTTCTCTAAGTACAAACCTAGAGTGTAATTTCTGGGTTATAAGCTTTATATGTCATCTTTATTAGAAAAATGTCTAAATGTTTTCCAAAGTGGTTGTACAATTTACACTTCTGCTAATATTTTTGTGGTTCCACATAGTTGCCAACATTAAGTACGGTTTAATGTTAATTTTTACTATCCTGTTAGGTATGTATTATCCCATCTTGGTTTTCATTTGCTTTTCTCTGATTACTAATGATGTTGAACATATTTTCATATGTCTACTGAGAATTCCTGGTCAATTATGAATTTATAAGACTATATGAATGTCTTGTAGATTTTTAAATACATATAGTCAAATTGCTTTCTAAAATGTTATACCAAATTATTTTATCACCAATACCCTGTAGGTATTTTGAAATTTTAAGTATCTTTGTCAATTGGAAAGAAAAAAAATAGCTTCTCTATGTTTTTATTTCAAATTTCTTTTATTGCTGGTGTATTTTAAAGTTTGAATTTATTTTTCTATGGCATTTGTCAGGATATCTTGTATTGCCCTATTATAGATGGTTTATTGTGATAGTATTCCAGGGATGTATGGTATTGAGCCTTCAGGTTTCTAATTAAATTACACAGATGAAGTGGGGTTTTGGCATAATGATTTCCAAATTCGAATTTTTTAGGTCAATTTCAGTGCATTAACATCTGTGAAGTTACTCTGAATGCTAAGAAGAAATTTAAAAAGGAGAGTGACGTCCACTTTCAAAAAGATGGAGTAAACATATTTTTCCCTATTCCCCCTGCTAAGAACAACTAAAAACCCTGGGCATTACAAACACACACACACACACACACACAACACTCTGAAAGGTGGAGAAAATAAGGCAGACAAGATAGAATCCTTAAGATCTGAAGAACAACATGGTGGTGAGTTCCTGGATTTTCTTTTTGCCTCATATCTTCCAGACTGGGTGCTGGAGAAGCTGGCAACCTGACAACTCCAATGGGTGCAGACAAACAAATTCCAACATAAGCCTGCTCTCTCTGGCCAAAAGACCAGGAAGGGAGCAGCCTAGCAAGACAGAAAACCTTTAGAAAATAGCCTAGGAAGGGAGCAGCCTAGCAAGACAGAAAACCTTTAGAAAATTATCTCCCTACTATAGCCAAAGCACAAAGTAAAAGTCATGACCCACCCCCCATCCATTTAAGCAAAGACAGAGTAGAGAGTCTAGACCACCTTCCCCAAGTACCCCAACCCTCCCTCCCCCAGGGTACTGTCAAAGAAGGCTGATTCAGGAGCGGGAACTTTCATGCCTGCTGGATAGTAATAAGTCCTCCCTTGTTATGGTGTCTGTAGAAACAACACGGGAAGCTTAGAGCGCTACCCCTACCTAGCAGTAACAAGGCACCCTTCCAAAACCTATTGGGGTGGACTCAGAGGGGGCCTAGTGGGAGAGTCGGGACTTTCCCCAGCACTCAGAACAAAAAGAGGTCACCCTCTGCCCCCATCAGTGGGGAGCGGTGATAGGGAACCCCTACCTCTCCTAGCTAGGGAGGCATCAGTGGAGACCTAGTGGGGAGCTGGAGGCCCATCAGTGCTCACCAGTGATGAGGATCCATCCCCTTAGATGTCGGTAGAGGCTAGGTGCTGGCCACAAGTGCCTTCACCTTCCCTGGGGAACTGAGAGGCCTCACAAATGATCCTGTTTCCATTTCTGTTTGACTTTCAGAACTCCCAGAACCAAGTATAAGATACCAGGACCCACATATCTATGTACTCACTTTCCCTTGACCTTGATGTTCTGTTTCTAATTTGCAATTTCCCTGGCCTTGAATTTGCATTCTATAAATGATAACGTTCTTTGGCTGTGTCAACTTGGCTAGGCTACTCTCGCTGGCTATTCAATCAAGCACTAATCTAGGTGCTGCTGTGAAGGTAGGTATTTTGTAGATGTGACTGAAGTCCATCATCAGTTAACTTGAAGAGAAGGAGATTATCCTAGATAACCTGGATAGGCTTAATTAAATCAGATAAAAGGGCTTAAGAGCAGAATTGATGAAGAAGAAATTCCACTTTTCCATGTTCAAGAGCCCACCCTATGGAATTCAAACTTGCCCACCCAGCCCCCCAGTTGTATAAAACAATCCCTTGTAATAAATATCATAATGTTTATCTCCTACTGATTTTGTTTCTCTGGTTGAACCATGACTGATATATGTATTTCCTATTTTATGGTATGTATTATAGTAGTTATCTATAATCCTTTGGAATAAAACAGAGCATAAATAATAATAATAATAAAACACTCTTTCTATATCTTATTAGTCTTTTCCAAGATCAAGCCCAATCTTGATGTGCTACCTGAAATCCCCTCTCCTTTACCTCTAAAATTTTCCATCTTCATCCCTCCTTTTTTACCTTGATCCTATCTCCCTTAGCCTCCTGTACATCTGTACTTCATCACTATTTCTCTACAATTATATCCTTGGATTGCAAAAAAAAAAGCAAAAAACCCACTAAATTCATTTGACCCTTCAATTCCCTTGAGTTCCCATACTATTTATCTCTTTCCCTTGACTGTCAAACTTCTTACAAATGTATTCTATTTTCACTTCTTCTATTCCCTCCTTCTTAACCCACTGTTACCTGGTTTCCATATCTACTACTGTAATGATGCTGACTTCTTGCAATTTCAAGATTCAAGTACCTCCATATAACTAAATCCAACGATGGCAGGGCCTGCTAATTGCCTCCCAACATCTCCCCTTCTTCCTTTGTAATAGCATACTGGACAATGTGACTGGCAGAAAAGTACATTTTCCAGCTTCCTTTGCCCCTAGGAGTGGTGATGTTACTCAACTGTAGCTAATGAGAGGTAGCAAATTATGGAATGGCATTTTTAGAACACTCCTTAAAAGGACAGGGCATGCGCTTCCCTTCCTACCCTTTCTCTTTCTTCTATAAAATAAAAATGCAATGTCTGGAACATAAGTAGTTATCTTAGACCAGGAAGTGACATTGAGAATGTAAGCTGAGATGTAAGGCCCTCTGTCTTTTCCTTAAGAACATCAGAGAGTTGCCAAACAGACTATTTCCAAAGTTCTTTTACACAAGAGAATAAAGAGTAGCATGAGTAAGCCACTGTGGCAAGGTCTCTGTTATTCTAAGATCGAAATGCAATTCCTAACAGATACACCAATGGTGTCTCATTTTTTCATTTATTCATTCATTACATAAATACTTACTAAGCACTTACTTTGTGCAGGCACCAGGGATAAACAGTGGAAATGAGACAAAGTCTTCAAGGTTTGAATTGCTGATTAGATTTATAAATGGAGAAGTCAAGAGGCATTTGGGTTAGAATAGAAAAGAACTTTGTGGGGATGTAGTATTGTTCTTTACCAGCTGTATTAGTCAGGGTTCTCCAGGTAAACAGAATCAACAGGATATATATATCCTGTTATGACATTTATTATAGGAGTTGGCTCATGTGACTGTGGGGATTGGGAAGTCCAAATTCTGTAGGGCAGGCCTCAAGCTGGGAACTCAGATGAAGATTTCAGTGAATTCCCCAGGAGAAGCTGGGTGGCTGAAGTAGACAGAAATTCTGACTGCTGAAATGATTAGTTCTTCCTTTAAGGCCTTCGGCAGATTGGATATCTCTCATTGCAGAAGGCATTCTCCTTTGTTGATTGTAGATGAAATCAATCATAGATGCAATCAATAGACTGATGATTTAAATCCATGAAATACCCTCACAGGAACAATCAGGCCAGTGCTTGCTTGAGCAAATAACTGGACACCACAACCTAGCAAAGTTAACACAGGAGTGTTACCATCCAGCAGTTTATATTATAATTTAACACATCAGTAAAATAATCTTGGGAAAGAAGTCAGAAAGAGAGAATACTAGAACTAAGCTCTAGTGCACTCCAGTATTTGGAATTCCATCAAAAGCAGAGCCAGAAAAGGAGAGGCCAGTGTTGGAGGGAAAACCAAAAAAGTATGCTGTCATTGAAGCCCAGAGAAAAAAGTGCTTCAGAGAGGACAGAATAGTCAGATGTTACTGAGAGGTAGAGTCAGATACACAGAGAACTGGCTGAACTTCATCCTCAAAAGAGATTAACCAGACAGTAAAGAAGATTCAACTTGAGAGCCCCACACTAACTAGCACAAGCCTCTTACAAGGCCTGTACTTCATTTTGTGTCAGAAGTTTTTTATTCTTTTACGTAAAGAGGATTATCCAAATTGTATAAACACAAGCCCAAGAAGCCTAGACGTGCCCTTCTTTATTGTCCCTCACAACTCGGTGACACTGACCACACATGCTCCACTGACAGTATTTCTTCCTCAGCTTCCTGTGACATCTTAGTTCTTCTGCTAGTCCCTCCTCGTTCTTCTCCCATTACCTAAATGAAGATATAAGCTAAAGTTTGATGGACCCAACCTTGTCCTCTCCACACTATGCCTTTGTCAACTTATTCATTCATATCATCCCTACGTGAACAACTCCCAAAATTATACTTCCATCTCTGATCTCTACCGCCCAAACAAGAGCAGAGAATTATGCTCTTTTAAAAATAATTTTCCATGATAAAAACTTATCTTTTACAAAATTCATTAGCAAAAGATGAAATGGATAAAAAGGGAAAGAAGTATATGTTTGACTCAGTCAGTATTATTCATTGGCATGCACTGTCGAGAAAGACATAGAAGACAGTCTCCTTAGTTTATTTGTTACCATCGCTGAGTAACAAATTTCCCCAAAACTTAGTGGCTTAGAACAATGACATTTATTATCTTAAAGGTTCTGTAAAGCACCAAGCGGGTAAGGCATAGCTGGGTCCTCTGCTTCAGGGTCTTTCTCAGGCTGCAATCAAGGTGTTGGCGGGGCTACCATCATCTCAAGACCCAAATGGGGAAGGAGCCACTCCCTAGCTCACTCACATCTTTGTTGGCAGGATTAGTTCCTTGCAGGTCATTGCACTGGAGGCCTCAGACCCTCACTGGCTGTTGGCTGGTGGTGGCCTTTAGTTTCTTGTCATGTGGACCTCTCTCTAGGACATTTCACAACATAACAGATGGTTTCATCTGAGGGAGCAATTGAGAAGGCAAGAGAGAGTGCCATCAGGGGGAAAGTCATCTATCACTTTTGCTTTACTCTATTAGATAGAGGCAAGTCACCCAATCCAGCCCACACCTAAGAGGCTGGGATCACTGGGAGCCATTCTAGAAGTAGTCTACCTCACAGCCCCTGCCTTCCAGAACTCACAATATAGCTGAGAAATCATTGTATAAGTACCTGGAAAAGACTAAGGTAGGCTGGCACAATGACTAGCAATCCATGCAGCTGTATGTTACCCTACAATTAAGCACCATATTCCTCTCAGAATGCATGCAACACATTTTAGATTGTTGCAGACGTTTAGTGTATTCTGAGATGTATCCATGGAAGTTGCCCTCCTCCCCTCCACTCCCAAATAATTGCTATAATAATGTAAAAGTTCTTGCTTAAAAACACTTACTAAAAAAGCTATGCTACTCCTTTTATACAGTGTATGGATGGATGAGTAGAAAAATGGGAACAAAACTTAAATGAAAAATAGGGTGGGATGGGGGTATGTGATTTGGGTGTTCTTTTTTCATTTTTATTTTTTATTCTGATTCTGATTCTTTCTGGTGTAAGGAAAATGTTCAAAAATAGAATGGGATCTAAAACAACTAATAGCAATGTATTGTGGGTTTATGACATATGCATAAATAAATGTATGAGAAAAATAGCACAAGGATAATAAGGGAAGAAACGGGAATATACTATTGTACAATTACTACATTAAATGGGAAATTGTATAAAATTGAGTCTAAGTAGACTGTGATAAGCTAAGAATGCACATTTTAATCCTCAGATTAATGGACTTTTTAAAAATGCAAGGATGTATAGCTCAAAAGCCAATATAGGAAATAAAATAGAATACTATAAAAATATTCAATTTATCCAAATTTCAATTCTCCTACTTATGCCCTGTGTGACTTTCTGCAAATTATTTCAACATCCTTTAACTTTAGTTTATCTAGCATCCATTAAATGTATTTAATAACATTAATTTCATTAAGTTGTGATGATAAGTCAGGTTTCAAGTTCCTTGAGAGAAAGAACCATATCTTGTTAATTTTTTTTTTGTTGCTGTTTTCTATTTTTTTCTTGTTAATTTTTATATTGCCTGTATCATGCCCAGTTCTTGCCACATACATTTTTGAATTTACTCATACTTTCTTGTACCCTGTCTTGTAAACTGACTGAGTGCCTAGAATATATATACTATGAAATATAATAAATATAAAATATTAAAAAAAATAGATTGGGATGATGAATGCACAGTTATAAGATGGTACTGTGAACAGGTGATTGTACACCATGGATGACTGTACGGTATATGAATATATCTCAATAAAACTGAATTTTTAAAAAAAAGGCAAAAAAAAAAAAAGCTGTGCTATATGGTTGTCCAATAGCCCTCATTCTTTTTTATAAGCAGGTGTTCCAGTTTGCTAATGCTGCCTTTTCACAAAACACCAGAAATTGATGGGCTTTATAAAGGGGGTTTATTTGGTTACAAAGTTACAGTCTTAAGGCCATAAAGTGTCCAAGACAAGGCGTCAACAATCGGGTATCTTCACTGGAGGATGGCCAATGGCATCCGGAAAACCTGTTAGCTGGGTAGGCACATGGCTGGCACATGCTCCAGAGTTCTGGTTTCAAAATGGCTTTCTCCCAAGACGCTCCTCTCTAGGTGCATCTCCTCAAAAATGTCACTCTTAGTTGCTCTTGGGGTGTTTGTCCTCTATTGGCTTCTCTGAAGCAAGAGTCTGCTTTCAAAGGCCTTCTCCAAAATGTCTCTGCAAGCTGCAGCACCTGTCTCAGCTCCTGTGCATTCTTCCAAGTGTGTCCCTCTTGGCTGTAGCAAGCTCGCTCCTTCTGTCTGAGCTTATATAGTGCCCTAGTAAACTAATCAAGGCCCATGCTGAATGGGTGTGGCCACACCTCCATGGAAATTATCTCATCAGAGTTATCACCTATAGTTGAGTGGGTCACATCTCCATAGAAACACTCAAAGAATTACAATCTAATCAACACATACATCTGCCTACACAAGATTACATCAAGGATAATGGCGTTAATACACTAAAACTGGCAGAGCAGCTAAATGTAAAGTACTATGTCTGTGTTTATTTCCCACTCTGTGGTCAAATCTCAGTCAAAATATCTCTCTTCATTAAAGTAGGAGAGACTTTTATCACGGTGTGAGGTATGTATATGAACACAGAGACTAAAGTTTTTCAACACATCAATGGTGTTTTCCTCCTGCTATTAGAAAACGCAAAATAGAAAGTCTCTTATTTTAACCTCTCTGAAAATTACTCAGCAACTTAATGATTATCACACGGCTTACATAATTAATCGTAGTAAACACGTACAATTAACGTACATATGGGCTTAGTTTACACACGCTGTAATAGACTGCTTGGCCATTCTGTGTAGTTCCACCCTGAACCAGAGATGGCAGTAGTTGCTTTTCCTCACTCGGGTTTTCCACCCTGCTTCCGTCTTTATCAGAACCAACCAAGTCTGCATAAAAAGGGGGGAACTAGCCATAGAGACTACTGGAGCCGGGCTCGCTTTCTTAACAGACTACTCCCCTCTATAATGAATTATTTTAAAGTACCTCAGAGCATGTAAACTCCAACGCGTTGTATTACTGGGAAACTCCCGAAGCTGGCTCTTGCTAGGCTTGGCATTTTTTCCTCCCCCCATCCTCGCGAAGAAAGGTGCGGTCCGTCTTGCGCACGCTGGACTCGGAAGTCGCCATAGCGCTGCGCGGGCTCGATTGCCTTTTCGGCTGGAAAAACCTTGCTGTACCGGCGTCTTGGGTCTCGCAGTTTCCTACCCTTGGGGCCTCCATTGGCCCATGGGTCTCCATGGCGACGGGCAAGGGCCAGGCCCGGGGGCGGGCAGCCGGAGCGGGTCCGCGGCTCTTCTGGGGCTACTGCGGCGCCGCCGCTGTGTTCGCCTTTGTGGCGGTCGTGTTCACCCTCACGCTGCCCCCTTCGGTGCTGGGGGGAGACTCGGGTAAAGTACTCTCAGGGTCGTACCTCCTGTCCCTCTCCCCTTGTCCTGGGGTAGAGAAGGACTGCGTTTCACCCCCAAAGTCCTCATGAAGAGGGCTTTGTTCCCCTTCTCAGTAGGTCTTGCCGTCTTGGGCTCTCCATCTACCTGCCTGTGCCCCAGCGCAGTTTGCGTTCCAGAACTACTTGTGTTTTCGCTCTTGTTAATTCTGGTTTCTTTAGTTCTCAGGCTTTCGAGATGAGATTTGTTGGTTTCTTCTGATGGGACTTGATCTTTCCACTTCCTCAGATCTGGCCCTGAGTTGTTGCTTTCCATTCCTTTAGTCCACCAGTGTTACTTACCGAGTCCTTATAGTGTTCCAGAAAAAGGACTACAACAGTGGTGAACAAGTCTCAAGGAGGGTATTCGACTGTGGGGAAAACAACTGCATATTAAGTGATGATCAATTATGGAGCCAGGGAAATGTGGTTGAGAGTGGGGTGGGTAGTGGGTCCTTCAAAATGGATGGTGAAGAAAGCCCTCTGAGGAGGTGGTATTTCAGTTGAAACCTGAATAACGAGAAAGAACAGGCCATGCAGAATATTTGGGGGAGAACACTTAAAAGACTGGAAGCCAGGTGAGGCTTAAAGCAAGGTGCTTCTCTTAAAAAGAAAAGCATGACTTATGGATTATTTTACCTCATATGCTTAATTGTTCAAAAGATCCAGGTTTTATTTTGCTGCCAAATTAGTGGCTATCCAATAATACTAATGGACAGTAATCTTGTCAGACTAGTGTTGTAACTTAAGGTAGTGAATGTATAAATTGGAGAAACTAAATGTATTATCTTTTGCTGCGTAGCACGTTACCCCCCAAAGTAGTTATTTAAAATAAGCTTCTATTATCTGACAGTGTTTGAGGCTCAGACTTGCTGGGTCGTTTGGTTCTAGTTCGGGGACTTTCACGAGATGGCTATCAAGGTGTGAGCCAGAGCTGCAAACATCTCAAGGCTCGATTTGGGAAGGGTCTCCCTTAAGGTCACTCCTCTGACTGTTAGCTGGAGATGTCACTTCTTTTCCATGCAGGCCTCTTCTTAGGAGAGCTAGCTTCTCTCAGAGTGAGAGAGATCTGGCAACTAAGTCTTGATGCCACTCTCCAAAGTAATATCCCATGGTTTCTGCCTTATTTTATTTCTTTTAAGTCAGTAAGTCCAGTCCACACTCAGGGGGGAGGGGATTGCATAATGTCATGTGAAGACTTGGGGGTCCTTGGGGGCCATCTTTGAGACTACCTACCATATTACGAACCCTTGATGTTTCATTTTCAAGTCGTTGGTTTTCTTCTTTCTTTCAGGTCCTATTGGACAAAAAGGGGTAGTACTTTATTAGCATAGCAGGGGATGGAGTTACTGGTGTTTCCAAGGTATATATTAAGCAATAGAAATAACTATAGTTGTGAGAGTTCTGACATTGGAGGGAATTATTCAAACATTAGATTAACAGCTACTTATCACAGGCATTTGAGTCTGACACATGGGGATGGGATGAATAATAATAGTTAACATTTACTGAGAACAGTGTGCCCCACACTCTTCTAAGTGCTTTACATGGATTGTCTTATTTAATTCTCCCAGCTACCCTATGAGGTAGGTACTATTATTTTCCTCCTTTTATAGATGAGAAAACAGACTAAGCTATGTCCAAAGTCACACTGCTAGTAAGTGGGCAGTTGGGGAAAAAACCCAAGTAAATTGACTTAGAACATATGTTCTTAGCCTCTACTCTTTGTCAAAGAATTTCGTGAAATTCTTTGTTAAATCTGCCATCACATATGTAGTGATACTTAAAATCTATTTAAAATCTAAGATTGTTACCTTATCTCTTTTAAAACTGTGTTTTATTTTTTCCAGAAGAATAAAGTTATGTATTTACCTTGAGTTACCAAACTTTTTAGGTGACCTAATTTGTTTAGTTTGATGCTAAATAAGTGGTTGCTTCTAAAATATTTTTATGTTCATTTTTGGGAATGGTAAATAAACTACTTTCCAAATATATGCCATAATGGAAAATTTGTATAATCTTGTCTGATAATTTTGTTTAAATGTTAAATGTACTGTTCTTTAATATTTGTGTTTATGAAATATGTTTTCTATCAATAAACAGAACCCATCACAAAACCAATATAAAGCATGCATTCTTCTTCCTGATAAGTCTTAATTTTTTCTCCTCAAAGCCATCACATTTTGCAGCCTTGCCAAACTTATTTTTTATAACACTTGACATATTTGATTTACTTAAGAGAGGCCAGGAATACCCAAGCTATTTTAGGGGAAAGGTGGAAATCTAGGTTTCATTCTATTTGTTGCTATTTTAGGGGAAGGGTGGGAATCTAGGTTTCATTCTATTTGTTGTTCTTGGAAAAAATAAAGTAGCTTATGTATATTTTATGTATTACATGTTTGAAAGATGCTGTCTTTAGCAGACTTGATAAGAGAACATAATAGTATACTTAATATAGAAAATTATACTCTAAAGGAGGCTAGCTTTTGTAAAGGTGAAGCATCTGCTGACAGCTCTGTGCTCTCCACCCGTTTGTGTCCCAGAGGAAGCACACACGTACTTCAGAATTCCTGGGGAGCTTGGGCCCCACTGCCAGAGGGTCTTATTGGATTAGGTAGGTTTTGGGTATGGTCAAGGATTCTTTGTTTTTAAAAAGCACCAAGGTGATTCAGATGCAGGTAGTTGTAGAACTTTGAGGAAAGCCTAGTGTAAACATTTGGGAGAAAACAAGGCCCCAAGAAGATTTGAGTTTTTTTGTTTTTGTTTTTTTACTGTTTTTTTTTTCCTCTTTTCTCATTATCACATTAAATTTTGAGAATCGTATTTACATTTGGGTCTCTATTAAGTGTACACTTACAGGCTCTGAAAGCATCTCTTCTATCTAGATTTTTGTTTAACTTTTGATAATAGATGATGGAGGATTGTTACATTCCAGATTTACCTCTCTACTAATAGAACTCCAACAAAGAATAATGGCATATTGACTCTTTAATGGTAAAAAGATTAGAGAAAAGACTTTTTTTAATGTTAGATATAATACATTTTGATTCTAAATAGAGGAGAATGAATAGTGACCTTGAAATCTTGAACTTCTGTAAACATCATAGCACCTACAAAAATACAATAGAAAAAAATTGATTAGAATAGTTTGGAACTGAAGACATTTTATAAGATCTAACCCATCCTGGAGTGAAACTATAGAAATCATATCCTGGCAGTAGTTACAAAGGGGAACAGTCCTTTCTGTAAACATTTTTAGCCCATTAACAGTTTCTTTAAAAAGAAGTATTTATGATAAAAACATTACATTTAGTTTTCAAAGTTCTCCTGATCTCCAGATAGCTTAAAAGAGGTCCTTAAGTATAATTGACTTAGGTGAGCAGTAGCTGTCTTTGGGTACGGGTACACCTGGAG
>PVKY010010723.1:0-12449 GCA_004027775.1 Bradypus variegatus
TGTACACCAATGTTCATAGCAGCATTGTTCACAATTGCCAAGAGATGGAAACAACCTAAATGCCTTTCATCAGATGAGTGGATAAACATGGAGGGGGCCGCCCTGCCAGGCAGGAACCCAGCTCTGCCACCCTACAAGTCACGCACCCTTGGGCTACTCCCTGTGCCTTAGTTTCTACTTCAATACAATGAGTATGATGATAATAGAAACTTCTTTGCCGGGCTATTTATGCAGGGCTGTTTAAATCAGTATTTACCAAGCACTTAGAGGTGTGCCTGGTGGGACTGTATAATGGTTCAGCCACTCTGGAAGACAGTTTGGTGGTTCCTCAGAAAACTAGATATTGAGTTACTTTACAATACAGCAATTTCACTTCTCAGTATTTACCCAATGGACCTGAAAGCAGTGACACAAACAGATATTTATACACCAATGTTCAAAGCGGCGTTGTTCACAATTGCCGAGAGATGGGAACAACCTAAATGCCCTTCATCAGATGAGTGGATAAACAAAATGTGGTGTATACACATGATGGAATACTATGCAGCAGTAAGAAGGAACAAGGTCATGAAACATGATAACGTGGATGAATCTTGAAGACATAATGCTGAGAGAAATAAACCAGAAACAAAAGGAGAGATATTGTATGTTACCACTAAGGTGAACTCTGTGAAAAATCTAAAATAAGTTTCTTGTACTATAGAATGTAAGGGACCTAGGGAAGGGGGAATGGTAATCTAATAAGAACAGACAAGATATTGAAGATGATCTTAATGACATGGGAATGCTCAGATGTGACTATGGTTTGTTAATTTTCTTTGGTATAGTAGGAGTGTATTGGAAGGAATGAAGTTATTTCAGGATACTTGTTTTTCCCATTGCTTTGCTTTATTTTGTTTGAAAAATTTTTTTATTTGATAAATAAAGTAATTTAAAAAAAAGTGGAACCTAGTAAACACTCTATATGCGTTCTGAAGAACAGAGGATGAGATTTGAAGCTATTTAACTGACTCCACCACCCCCTGCCAGGATCCCATCCATGGAGCATAGAACAGCAGAAGGAACACAGCTCTAATCAGCAGGAAAATAGCATTATTCACGCACCGAATTAGCAAAAGCTCCTTTTGAAAAGTTAATAGTCAACGTTGTTGAGAGAGCAGTGAGAAGGTTGGTAGGTGCTTTTAGGGGAGACATCTTTTTTTTTTTTAATTAAATTCAGTTTTATTGAAATACACTCATACACCACACAATCATCCATGGTGCACAATCAGCTGCTCACAGCACCACTGTACAGTTATGCGTTCATCACCACAATCTACTTCTGAACACTCTCCCTTCACCAGAAAGAACCAGAATAAGAATAGAAAATAAAAGCAAAAAAGAACACCCAAATCATCCCCTTCCATCCCACCCTATTTTTCATCTAGTTTTTGTCCCCACCCTTCCACACATCCATCCACACACTAGACAAAGGGAGCGTGATACATTAGGTTCTCACAATCACACTGTCACCCCTTGTAATCTACACTGTAATACAGTCGTCTTCAGGAGTCCAGACTACTGGGTTGGAGTTTGACAGCTTCAGGTATTTACTTCTAGCTATTCCAACACATTAAAACCCAAGAGGTATTTATCCATATAATACGGGTCCCACGTAGAGGGGAGGGCAGTGAGTTCACCTGCTGAGGTGGGGAGCCATCTTTTTATGCAGAAATTTGACATATGTGTCAAGGACCTTGAAAATATCCATAAACTGCCTCAGTAAGCCCACTTTTGTGAATCTGTCCCAAGGAGATAGTTTAAGATTCAGACAAAGGCTTATATACAAATGTTTTAGACCACATTTTATGTAATTATTAAAAATTCAGATCAGATGACTGCATACACAGAATAAGTTGTTATAAAGTCATTCTAAACCATGTTTGGAAAAATGTTTAATATGAGGAAAATTCACATGATGTAATGTCAAATAAAAAAGGAATACATCCTATCTTTTAGAATGTATTATTCCAATCATTATATACAGAAAATAAAAACTTAAAAGAAATTTACCAAAGTGTTTAACAATGATTATTAGTGAGTTGAGGGAAACTGGGTGATTTTTAGTTTCATATTTATATTCTTTCTGTATTTTCCAAAATTTCTGAAAGCTGTTTTTCATAATCAGGAAAAGGACATTTTTGTTTAACTTTGCTTTGTTTTTAATGCACAAATTCTGGTGTTAAATCAATTCCACTAAAACCTATCTGCTTAGAACCTTGGCAAGTTATTTAACCACTCTGACCCTCTCAGTTCTATCAATTACAAAATGGGGGGGGGAATACCTACTTCATGAAGTTTGGGGACGAGAAAGTGAAGCAAATTACCCAGCACCTGGTAGTTGCTCAAAAAAAAAAGTGTGTTCCCGGCCACCCCACTCCAGCACGCGTAATGCAGAGAGGATGTTGTTGTGGAAGAGTCCTTCTTCTCCTGGGATCTCAGACCAGCCTTGAGGAGTTTACCAACTGGCTTTGCTGCCCTTACAATTTTGAAAAACATTCAGAAGGAAGTGCTTCTTGGTGCATAAGCTATATTCATTTACCCATAAATTCAAAGAAACTTCCTTCCAAGCATTCAAATGGAATAGCAGTCACCAAAAACACCTTGCGACACAAAAGTTGTTAAGAGCTGACCAAGAGTCAGGATTGTTATTGGTGACAATTGTGTGAGGTGTCTCCGAGTTCTACTCCACCTTGGTGGGGAGGAGAGGAGAAAAAAGGGGCTGCAGTGCGGCACAGAGGACCCCCATCTGCTTCTCACCAGGCTCTCGGCACAGCCCTCCTGGGTGGCACAGAGGTAGGGGTTTAGGGGTGCACTTTCAGCTGCCCATGAGCCTGGACAGGGATTGCTGCATCATGGTAATCGAAGTGCTAACCCCTTACTTCTGCAGCAATTTCAAAGCACATGTGCTCAATAGTGATCTTCTCTTCTCCAAAACACCTGCTCTCTCTTCTAACTGCACGGCAGTCAGGGCAGGATTCAGATAGTGACCGCCAGGCCCCTGGCAGGAGAGAAGGGCTGGGACATGAGTTTATCATATATATTTTTTTAGTTTTATATTTTATTTTTTGTACCATCAGTATTCATTTACACATGTTTTCTATTAATAATTTTAATTGCTTTTTCCATCCTTCCTGAATCTTGAAACTTGTATCTGGGAACATTTTCTTCCTTCCCAAAGAACATATGTTTGCATTTATTTTAGTATATTTTATTATTTTAATTGTAAGTTTTACTTCACCCCAAGTGACCATCAAGAGATGAATGGCTAAACAAAATATGGGATATACATACAATGGAATATTTATCAGCCATAAAAAGGAATGATATTCTGCTACAGAATGGATGAACCTTGAAAACATTATGCTAAGTGAAATAAGCCAGACACAAAAGGACAAATATATTGTCTGATTCCACTCATATGAAATATCTAGAATAAGCAAATTCATAGAGACAGAAAATAGATATAAGCAAATTCATAGAGATAGAAAATAGGTTACTAGGAGTCAGGGGAAGAGGGTATGGGGAATTATTGCTTAATGGGTACAGTTTCTCTTTGGGGTGATGGAAAAGTTTTGGTAATGGACAGTGATGGTGGCAGCACAAAATTGTAAATTTTAGTTAATGCCACTGAACTGTACACTTAAAATTGTTACTATGGCAAATTTTATGTTTTACATATGTTACCACAATAAAAATAAATAATAAATAAGAAAACACAATATAATGCTGACATAATCCCACCAGAATGAAAAAGACAAAAAGTAACAAGTGTTGGCATTTCTCCCAATATCTCCTGGAATTGATACATACATATCCTGTGATAGCATTTGGTGTATATCCGACAGATATACATGTGTTCATCAAAAGCTTGTGTCAGAATGTTCAGAGCAGCAACCCAAATAGGAAGCAACCCAAATGTCTATCAATAGTAGAATGGATAAACTGTCACACAATGGAATACTATAAAGCAATGAGACTGAATGTATGAATGGGAATTACCCAAAACAATCTGAACCTCACATACCTGCATATGAAAGAATACATACTCAATATTCATATTCCATTTATGTAGGTCTGGGTAGTGCTTACGTCTGGCAGGATGGTGACCAGAAAGGGACATACAGGGGCTTTGGGGATGCCGGTAACGCTCTGTTTCTTAATCTGATGCTGATTACACAGTTCATTTGTAAGAAATTCATTCCGTACCTTGTAATTTATCCATTTTTCCATATGTATATTTCAATAATAAGTATACTTTTAGACACTGTTAATAAAGAGGCAAGCTGAGAGTAGGAGGAGATATTTGAAACACATATAAAAAATACATTAGTATATCCCTTAAATATTTGCCTGTACTTTAAATTAAATAAGGACTTTTAGTAATCTCTTCATCTTTCTCTAACTATGCATTTCTATGTGTTTCTGTAGATATTTGCAATTTGGAAAAAAATTACTTTTTGTATTTATAGAATAGATTTCCCTCCATTACAAGCTTTTAATTGTAAATGAGGGGAACTCTTGCTATTTCTCTGGAAAATCTTTTAAATAATTTTTTATTTATGTTGTCCTTGCTTTTTTTTTTCTCCTTCTTGTGGGTAAAAGATTTTAT
Source organism: Bradypus variegatus (assembly GCA_004027775.1). Taxonomy (NCBI): domain Eukaryota; kingdom Metazoa; phylum Chordata; class Mammalia; order Pilosa; family Bradypodidae; genus Bradypus; species Bradypus variegatus. The sequence goes on from PVKY010010723.1 coordinate 4,652, forward strand.
GTATTTGTTTTTAAAGTGCATTTTACCCCCATTCTTGGTTTCTCTGTCTTCCTAGTCTTCACAAAATTCCTAGGCAGTAAGGAGAAGAGGGACGCTGTCTGCATCACTTCCCTTGATTTGACCTAAGGAGATCTGAGACCTTTAGTCCAATTATGCGTATCACCAGGAGGTTATGGACGCAAGGAAGAGGGAGGGAAAACCAAGATCCCTAATAATCTAGTTCAGCCCCAGCCGAGGCTACCCCGGCTCCTAATGTCAGTATTAAGAGCGAGTTTTAACAAATCACGCCAGACCACGCCCCCCAGACGGCCCGACTGCGCCCGGCGGCCCTGCGCTCCATCAACACGTCTGTCCCGAGCCGCGCGCACCACAGACGCCGACCGGCAGGCCCGGGTTCTTGAGAAGCTCACATTCCAGTCGGAGGAGACAGACGATAAACAAGCCACCAAAGAAACTTGATAATGTGAAGGAAGCAAACAGGGTGATGGAAAGAGAGAGTGACTTGGGAGACCCCACCGGGAAGACAGCATTTGGGATGAGAGTGAACCAGCATGAAAAGGATGGAAAGGTCCCTCCAGGCAGAGCGGGAGCAGCGAGGGTGGGGTTGGAAAGGGCTTGGCGCGCTCGGAATCAGGAAGCAACCTGTGTGGCTGGAACAGAGAGGCTGGAGGATGGTAACCCAGGTGGAGGGAAGGCTCGGACTCAGGGAGCAATAGCAAGCCAGCCACTAAGGAGTTGCAAGCAAGAGACTCACGATCCGATTTTACATTTGAAAAAGTTAATTCCATCTACTGTGTGGAGGATGGTCAGCAGTGGGTTGGGGGTCAAGAGAGGAAGCAGATGTTCAAAAATTGACTGTGGTGATGAATACATAACTATATGATGATACTGTGGACAATTGATTGTGCACTTTGGATGATTGTGTGGTATGTGACTATATTTCAATAAAATTGCTAGGAGAAGAAAAAAAAAACAGAGAGGAAGAAGAGAGACAATATTTATCTACCTCATCAGAGGTGGTGGAGACCTGATTAGGCAGTGGTGGTGGAAATGGTGAGAAGTGGGCAGATTTGGCTCTTGGGTCCCTTGGGCTTTGTGATGGATTGGATTGGAAGCAGAGGAAGGAAGGAGTCAATATGTTTGTGATATAATCGTGAGTGACAATGATAGAATACAAAATGGAGTAACTAGAAAACATTCTAAAATAAATTGGGCTCCCATGGTAATTCATGTTTTAATTCTCAGAATTGCCTCTAACATGGTTGTCTTAAAATTATATATATATATATATATTTTTTTTTTTCAATAACAAGATTTAAAAACCCACATTGGCAAACCCACGTAGAACGCCACTGCAAATCTCTGGGCACTGCCTGTATCAGACCCCACGCCTGTATCAGACCCTATGCCCACCACGGATCTTGCTCCAGCAGGGTCTTGTTCAGCGAGCTCTGCACCCTCCTGACTCCTGGGGTTTTGTTTGGCAGCAGAGGGTGATAACCCCCGTTTCTGAGCACTAGAAGGTAATGGACACCATGCTGGGTGCTTTAGGGATGTCATCTCATTGATGGAAACCACTTCATGAGGCAGGAACTATGGTCCCCATTTTACCGATAAGGAACATGAGACATAGAGAGGTTAAATAAGCTGTGAGCTCTGCTCTCTACAGCTGGCAAGATAGGCCCTGTCCCAGCATGAGCACAAATGGATGAACACAAAGCCACCTCACTACAGAAGAAAGGTTTTCAACCCACAAGGGAATGCACCTGGGTAAGAGGAGGGTCAGGGAAGGGACCTCATCCAGAAATCTTTCTGGGGCTAGCAGAGGCAGAGAGAGGGGCGAGGCTTGACTGGCTGAGAGCTTGTGCCACTGGAAAGATAACCCCACAAACCCACAGCTGGACTAGGGGCAGGTGAGTGGGGCGAGGATGCTGTGGGTGGATGGGAAAGAGCCTGGGACTCAGCATTGGAAACCCTCGGCCTCAGCCCCAGCTCTGCCCCCTCTGAGCTGTGTGCCCTTGGCCTGATTATTTTGTATTGGTAAGCCTTAGTTTTCTCATCTACTTTGAAGGGTTGTTGTGAGGAGCAAATTAGATAAGGTGTTTGAACAGTGTTTTCACTCAGATTGTTTGCTTGAAGAGGTTTGGGAGGGACTGAAGAAGATTATATGGGGGCAAAGGGCAACAACTAAACTTCCCCTCCTCAGCCAGCCCTGATACTACTGTATCGGAAACGATATTATGAATGGTTATGGGGCAGGCAAATGAGCACCTCATTTCATAGCCATGTTTTACCCAAATGGGAGAGTAACTTTTAAAACCCAGGGTCCAAGTCACCTCCCCAGGGACCCTTCCTCAGTCCGCCAGATGGTGACGCTCCTCCAGTACCACTGGCCCTAGGCAAGTACTTCATCATTGCACATCATCAGTATAAATCTGTTGTGATCACATTACAGACATCTGCTTTTGCTGCTGGATTTGAGCTCTCTCTGCGCAAAACACATCTCTAAGGCCCAGGGCAGAGCAGAGCACAGGGCAGATGTTCACTGAATGAAATTGAAGCAAACCCTGGTGATATATTCTGACAATAGAGCCTTAACAGTTTTTACTATTGTAAAAGTAACCTGATTATAGAGAATTTAGTGAATATAGGAGATTGGGAAGAGGGGGAAATAATCCATTTTCACATCCCTCAATGACAACCGGTAAACAAAAACCTGTCATTTTTTCCTAGATATATTCTTCATTTTTGTGTAATGAATTTGTCATCTTTGTTCCTTGCAATTTTATTGAGATATAGTCACATACCATACAATCATCCAAAGCATACAATCAACTGTTCACAGTATCATCATATAGTTGTACATTCATCACCCAAATCAATTTTTGGACAAAATACATATAATAAAAAGTAAAAATAAAAATAAAAATAATAAAAATATAAGTAAAAAAGAACACCCAAAACAACCCATCCCCCCCATCCGCCCTGTGCCAGTCTGGACATATTATGCACCCCAGAAAAAGCCATGATCTTTAATGCAGTCTTGTGGGGGCTGACGTATTAGGATTGATTAGGTTGGAACCTCTTGATTGGATGTTTCCATGGAGATCTTACCCACCCAACTGTGGATAATACCTTTGATTAGATCATCTCCATGGAGGTGTGGCCCCCCCATTCAGGGTGGGTCTTGATTAATTTACTGGAGTACTTTGAAAAGAGTCACAGGCCCAGACAGAACTGCAGCTGAGACAGACATTTTGGAGAATGCCATTTTGAAATGCAATCTGGGAGCAAGCAGACGCCAGCCACGTGCTTTCCCAGCTAACAGAGTTTTTCCAGATGCCATCAGTGTTCTTCAGTGAAGGTACCCTACTGTTGATGCCTTTATTTGGACATTTTCATGACCTTCAGACTGTAACTTTGTGACCAAATAAACCCTCTCTATAAAAGCCAATCCATTTCTGGTGTTTTGCAAAACAGTGGCATTAGCAAACCAGAACACCTCCCCTTATTATTCATTTACTTTTTGTCCCAGTTTTTCTACTCATCTGTCCATACTCTGGATAAAGGAAGTGTGAACCACAGGGTTTTCACAATCACATGGTCACACCGTATAAGCTATATAGTTATATGATTGTCTTCAAGAATCAAGGCTATTGGATTGCAGTTCGACAGTTTCAAGTATTTCCTTCTAGCCATTATAATACACTAAAAACTAAAAGAGGATATCTATACAACGCATAAGAACACCCTCCAGAATGACCTCTCGACTCTTATTTGAAATCCCTCAGCCACTGCAGCTTTGTTTCATTTATCTTCCCCCTTTTGGTCCAGAAGTTTTTCTCAATCCCATGATGCAGGGGCCAGGCTCATCCCTGGGAGTCATGTTCCATGTTGCCAGGGGGATTTATGCCCCTGGGAGTCATGTCCCACATAGGGGGAGGGCAGTGAATTTACCTGCCAGGTGGGCTTAGAGAGAGAGAGGCCACATCTGAGCAACAAAAGAGGTTCTCTAGTGGTGACTCTTGGGCATAACTATAAGTAGGCTTAGCTACTCCTTTGTAGGAATAGTTTCATAAGGGCAAGTCCAAGATCCAGGGCTTGGCCTATTATGTTGGTAGTCCTCAATGCTTGTGAGAATATCAGGAATTCTCCAGGTGGGGAAGTTTAATATTTCCACATTTTTCCTCAGTCCCTCAAGGGAGCTTTTCATACACTTTTTTATCCTCTGTCCAAATTACTCTGGGATGTATTGGGGCTTCCCACTAACCTGTACAAACAAACCAGATCTCACTCCCTATTCAAGTTTCCATGTGATTATGGTGTTTGAATAAACTGATCATAAAAGTTAAATTATACAATGTGCTACAGAAAATAAAGATTTTTCACCAAATATACTTCTCTACCTTTGGTCTCAAACAGAAGCTGAAGTTTTAAAACACCAATATCATCCTTTACCCTTTGGTCTGATTTACCTTAGTCCCAAGCAAGGCCATTGCATTCATATCTCTAACTGAAGTCTGATCTCCTTTTCATCTTCTTTAACATTTGCTGTATGGGGTAATGTTGAGAGTCATAGCTACTTATAATCTTTCTAACATTACAACAGGTACAATATTTCATTCTTATGACTAGTATCCCTTTTCATCCATTTCACCCTCTTTATTCAGTTACGGTCTATCCATTTTTCTCAAAAGTCATGTTTCCAAATAGTGATATAAAGAACTAGGCTACAAGCTTTCAAAATTGTTTAATCAATGTATCCTTTTATAAGTAAAATCTTTGTAGAACCCCAATATACAAAGAGATTCTAATATTTTATTCAAATTATTGTTGTTTTTTTAAAGTCAAAAGCCTGGTTTTCTCATGCTAATATCTGTCAATCTAAGGAAGACAAAACTGGAGACGGGAGCCTGGAGGGCCCCTGTCACGCAGCCTCAGCATCCTGAGGAGCCACAGGAAGTGAATTTCCCAAACACCCCCAGACCGCAAGCCATGATTTGACCTAACCCTCCTGTGACCAACCTGTCCACCCCCAGGAGCCCTTCCCATGCCTTCCTAGTCCAGGTCGGGATTTCCAGGCAGTTCCAGGGGCCTTCCAGGCTACACCAAATGAACAGACAGGAAGCAGGGGTGTGGTGATGGGGGAAGCCCACCTGCCGGGACACCCACTTTGGGTGTCTTGGGAGACCAACTTTAAACAAGCTCACCCCCTTTTCTCTGATTTTCTGGGTCAGAGGCCAGGATTTTGTCCTAACCTCCCACCCCCCTTGCATGCTCCAGGCTGTGGGGCCCATTCCTCTCACAGCCCCTCTCCTGCATTCCTAGTCACTGTCTGTTACTGAAACTTCAAACTTCTTTCTTAGGAGAAGTAAGAAAAAGACAACATATATCTTTGTGCTTCAGTATTTTTCAGTGCTGGGCTCTAGGCATAGGCCTCTCTTGCCGTGGTCTAAGGGCAGTGCAAGTCGGGAGTAATGGCCAAGTTGAAGCATAGCATCAATGTATACACTTCCCAGTAAAGTGACATAGACGGATCAAAGCTGTATAAAGCACATTGTATAAAAAAAAATTGATATCACAAAAATAAGGTAATTCTGGAATACACAAGGATACTCAAATTCTCCCAGCAGAAAACAATAGCAAATGATTAGGGAAGACCTGTTTGTTGAGGAAAGAAGTAAAATTTTATGGGATATTTAGTAAGATTATAAATGATTTATTCATGCCTGGGAAAGAGCGAAAACTGAAGTGAGATCTGAGAATTTAAGAATCAGAAAGGACAGAGACTAGTCAAACTGGCCAGCTTCACTTAACCATCAGTCTGCCGCTTATTCTGTGGGGGAGCAGTCGGTCACAGGGTCTCCTAGAGATCCAGTTACGTGCCACCCCACTTCCCACTGCTTCCACACCTCCTCCTGGTCTTACTCATTCTGAGCAGTGTCCACTCCAGCCAGCCTTCTGCTTGCATTTGTTAGTGCACGGCGCCCTCTACTGGCAAGGGGAAGATTCTGTCTTCCTCAGAAATGGGTAACATTTTTGAGGGTTGGCAGGCAGTGAGTGACTCAGAAACAGGAGCCCTTTCTATAGGATTGCCATTTGTGCCCACACTTCAATTGCTCTAGGTTTTATTCTGGTAAAATAGGGAGCTTTAGTCATTTTCCTCAACAACCTTCAAAGGCATCTGATGTCTATAAGCAAAGTTTTCAAAGTAGGCACATTCATCCCAGGGAATACACTAAATGATCCATTGGGGGATGGGAAATACATTTAAAATTCTGTTTGTTTTATGAAAAATGCCATATTAGTACAATAGATTCATTCAACAAATATTTATTGATCACTTTCTATGTATCAGGCAGTAATAGGATGGACAAAGATCTCTGCCCTGATGGGGTTTTATCTTCTATAGGAAGAAAGAGAACAGACATTTAATAAGTAAAATAAGTAGTACAACAATTGGTAATAAGTATTATGAAAAAAATAGTCAGGAAAGAAATAGGGATGTGTACGGGGGGGAGAGGTTGTTGCAATTTTAAATTAGAATGAGAGGTGAGGAGCCATCCCTCTGGACAACTGGGAAAAGTGTTGCAGCAGAAGGAACAGTAAGTACATAGGCCCTGGGTCTGGAGTGTTTTTGGTGTGTTTGGTTTGTTCAAGGAATAGCTTGGCAGAAGTGGGAGAGAGGTAGAGTAGGGGAGAAAGGGGAGGGGTGTGGACTGTGATGGGCTTGCAAGCCAGTGTAAGCACTTGGGCTTTCATTCAGAGTGTGATGGTGTTTTTTTCTAGTTTGCTAAAGCTGAGAAAATGCAATATGCCAGAAATGGGTTGCCTCATACAATGAGTTGGCTTATACAAACTTACAAGTTTACGGTTCTGAGGCCATGAAAAATGTCCAAATCACGGCAGCAACAAGACAATACCTTCTTCCTGAAGAAAGGCTGCTGGCAATCCTGGATTCCTCTGTCATATGGGAAGACACATGGTGGCATCTGTTGGTCCTTCTCTCTCAGGTTTCATTGGCGTCAGCTTCAGACTTTTCTCTCTCAACTTTTCTGTGTTTCTCTCTTTTGGTTTTTATGTGTCCTTCTCTCTAAATGTCTCTGGGTTTCATCTTCTAGCTTCTCTGGGGCTTTTTCTGTTTGTTTGTTTTTTTTTATCCTCTTATAAAGGACTCCAGTGAGAGGATTAAGAACCACCTTGAATGGGGCAGGTCACATCTCAATTGAAATAACCTAATCAAAAGTTCCCACCCACACTAGATTATCATACTGTGAATGGCTCACTGTATACCATGGATGATTGTATGTTATGTGATTGTGTTTGAATGAAACTGAATAAAAAAAAAAAAGAAAAAAAATATTCAAACCATTATTCAATACGAATTGTTTATGAATTATCATTGTACTACCTATTAAGCATCTTTATTGAATGTAAATTTATTTTTGATATTTCAAAACTGGCTTCCCTGAGTTTTTTGAGCTATTCTTATTTATGTTAATGGATATTTGCAAAACAGTATTAAGAAATGCATACATATTTGGCTCTGAAAAATAGTAGGTGATACAGTCCTTTTGATTTAAAAAGTCAGCCTTTTAAAAATTAATGATTACAAAGAATGTAGCTATATTACACCATGGGCTACTATTAAGCCATTTAGATGAATAAAGTTGACATGTCTGTTGACATGGAAAGGTCTGAGATATATTGATAAGTGAGGGAAAAACATATCACTGAATAATAATTGTTGCATGATTACATTTATAAATAAAATAAACATTTGTATATGTACAGAAAA
>PVKY010010724.1:0-12448 GCA_004027775.1 Bradypus variegatus
AAAATGGCAGAAACAACTCCTTCCTTATTAGTAGTTACAGTGAATGTACCTGGAGTTAACTCTTCAATTAAAAAGCAGATTGGCAGGATTGATGTAAAAAAAATGACCCATCTACATGCTATTTACAAGAAATTCATTTTAGATCCAATGACACAATTAGGCTGAAAGTGAGAGAACAAAAAAAAAAGACATTCCATGTAGGTAGTAATCAAAAGAGGGCTAGATGGCCATAGTAATATCAGACAAAATAGACCTTAAGTCAAAATTGCTACAGGAGACAATAAAGGACACTATATATTGACACAAGTCAATCCATAAAGAGATTATAACAATTATAAATATATATAAATCTAAAAGCAGAGATGTCTCAAAGGCACATAACATTCTCCTGGACAGATCATATGTAGGTCACACACACATAAAGACCCAATGGGTTAAAGAAGAGATCATAAGGAAAATACCTTAAGATGAATGAAAACAAAACCAGAACATATTAAAGTTATGGGATATAGCAAAAGCAGTGCTCAGAGTGAAATTTATAGCTGTAAACTTTACACTTTAAGGAACTAGTGAAAGAAGAGCAAATCAACCTGAGCAAGCAGGATGGAAATAAGAAGAATTAGAAGATAAACAAAATAAAAAAATAGAAAAACAATAAAGAAAATCAACAAAGACAAAAAGTGGTTCTTTGAAAAGAATGAACAAAATTGACAAACCTTTAGCTAGATTAACAAAGAAAGAATAAAAAAGACTCAAATTACTGAAATGAGAAATGAAAGTGGGGACATTACTTCTGACTTTAAAGAAATAAAAAGGATTGTAAGAAAATAATGCAAATAATTATAAGTCAACAAATTAGATAACCTACATGAAATGGACAAATTTCAAGAAACTCACATACTACTAAAACTGACTCAAGAAGAAACAGAAAATCTGAATAGTTCAAAGAGACTGAATCAGAAATAAAAACCTACCAACAAAGAAAAAGCCAAAACCAGGTGGCTTCACTGGTGAAATTCTACCAAACATTTAAAGAATTAACACCAATTGCTCTTACACTTTTCCAAAATATTCTATGTGATCAACATTACCTTATTCTATGTGATCAACATTACCCTGATATCAAAACCAGACAAAGACATCACAAGAAAAGGAAAATACAGACCAATATCTTTTATGAATAAACATGAAAAATTCTGAATAAAAAACTAGAAAACTGAATCCAGCATCAAAGTAGAGGGATTAAACAACATGATCAAGAGCAATTTATCCCAGGAATGCAAGCATGGTTCAACATAAGAAAATCAATCAATGTAACACACCACATTAATAAGGAAATACCACATTCATCTCAATTGACACAGAAAAGGCATGAGGAAATGCAGCACCCTATCCTTTCATGATAAAATCACTCAGGAAACTTAGAAGGGAACTCCCTCAACATGATAAAAAGCATTTTTGAAATATCCACAACTAACATCAGAAAGACTGAAATTCCTGCCACCAATATCAAGAACAAGATAAGGATGCCCACTTTCACCACTGCTATTCAACATTGTACTAGAAGTTCTAGCAAGAGCAGATAGGCAAGAAAAAGAATTAAAAAGACATCCTAATTGGAAAGGGCAAAGCAAAGTTATCCCCATTCGCAGATGACACAATTGACAAAGATATACGCTCAACACAGAAAAATCAGTTGTAATATCAGAACAAGCTGAAAAAGGAAAATAAGAAAACAATTCCATTTGTAATAGCATCAGAAAGACTAAAATATTTAAGAACAAATTTAACCAAGGAGGTGCAAGACCTATACACTGAAAAGTACAAAATGTTTCTGAAGAAACTAAAGACCTAAATAACTGTTCACAGAATGGAAGACTGAATATAGTTAAGAAGGCAATACTCTCCAAAGTGACCTACAGATTCAGCACAATCTCTGTGAAAATCCCAATGGCTTTTCAATGGCTAATTTCATGTATCAATGTGGCTAAGCTATGGTGTCCAGCTGTTTGGTCAGGCAAGCACTAGCCTAATAGTTACTGTGAAAGTATTTCATAGATAGATTTATATCATTAGTCAGCTGATTGCATCTATAGCTGATTACATCTACAATCAACACAGGAGATTGCCTTTGGCAATGAGGGCATCTCCTCATCCAATCAGATGGAGGGAGGCCTCAAAGTGAGAACTGAGGATTTCAGTAGCCAGAGAGAATTTCTCCTCTTTCAGTCAGCCAGCTTCACCTCGGGAATACAACTTCACCTCCTCAAATCCATATGGAATTGCAAGGGGGCCCAAATAATTAAAACAACCTCAAAAAAAAAGAAAAAAAGAACAAAGTTGGAGGTCTCACATTTCCCAATTTCAAAACTTACTACCAAGCCACAGTAATCAAAACAATATGATACTGACATAAGGGATAGACATATAGACCAATGGAATAGAATTAAGAGCCCAGAAATGAACCCACACATTTAGGGCCTAATGATTTTTGACACAGATGCCAAGTACATTAAAGAAAGAAAGAGAATATGGTGCTGAGTAAACTGGATATCCCCACGTAAAAGAAAGAAGCTGTACCCTCACCTCACACCATAGACATGAATTAACTTAAAATGGACCAAAGACCTAAACTTATGGCCCAACACTATAAAACTCTTAAAAGAAAACATAGGAATAATTCTCCATGACCTTGTTTTTGGCAATGGTTTCTTAGCTACAATACAAAAAACATAAGCATGAAAAGAAAGATAAAATGAACTTCATCAAAACTAAAATCTTCTTTGAATCAAAGCATACTATCAAGAGAATGAAAAGACCACACAGAGAATGGGGGAAAATACTTGCAAATTATATACTGATCTAGGTCTATTCATAATATATAAAGAACTTAGAACTCAGCAACGGTAAAGACCAGCAATCCAATCTAAAAATGGGTAAAGAACTTGAATTAACATTCCTTCAAAGAAGTTACATGAATGGTCAGTAAGCAAATGAAAATATATTCAACATCATTAGTCATTAGGAAAATGCAAATCAAGACAAGAGATACCACTTCATACCCACTAGGAGAGCTAAAATATTTAAAAATGGAAAATAATGTGGTGAGGATGTAGCAAAACTGGGACCCTTATACATTGCTGGTGGGAATTAAAATGGCACAGCCGCTATGGGAACAGGTAGGTGGTGTTTCAATAAGTTAAATATAGAGTAATTCTATATGACCCCGTAATTCTTTTACTAAATATATACCCAAAAGAACTGAGAACTGGTATACAAACAAAAACTTGTACACAAATGCTCACAGCAGCAGTATTTACAACAGCCAACAGATGGAAACAACCCAAATGCCCATCAATGAATGAATAAACAAAATGTGGTATTACCCACATAATGGAGTATTATTCAGCTGTAAAAAGTAATGAACACTGATACATGCTACAACATAGATGAACCTTGAAAACATGCTAAGTGCAAAAAGCTTGACACAAAAAAGTTACATAGTATCTGCTTCCATTCAGATGAAATATGCAAAATACACAAATCCAAAGAGAAAGAAAGCAGATTACTGTGTTTCTGGGGTGAGGGCAAAACGGGGTATGACTGGCTTTGTTTGGGGTAATGAAAAAGGTGTGGAACTAGAGAGTGGTGATGGTTACACAACAGTGTGAATGCGCCTAATACCAATGAATGGTACACTTAAAAATGACTAAAAGAGTAAATTTCATGTTATGTATATGTTAACATGTATACACACAAAATCTGTGTTCTATATGTTTCCCTATGGAGAGGGCTGAGTCTGTCTAAAAATCTAATTCATTTAAAAATAAAATAGTTACATTATACCAGAGGCTGGCAAACTTTCTCACTAAGTATCTTAGACTTTGCAGGCCTTCAGTCTGTGCTGCAGTACTCAAATCTGCTACAACTACTCAGCTCTTCTCTTGTAGTGCAAAAACAGCCATAGATAATAAAGAAGTGAAGTGTGACTGTGTCTCAATAAAATTTTATTTACAAAAGCAGGCAGCAGTCAGGATTTGGCCTGAGGGCCACAGTTTGCAGACTCCTGTTCTACACTATTCTTTTTCTTTATTGACAGGGTTATACTGAGAAGGAACAAATTCTCTCTTTGTCCAGGTATGCTACATTATAAATTAAAGTTGAATTAAACCAAAAGATTCTATAAGCATACAAAGTCTATAGTAGTAAAAGGTTTACCTCTACTGAGAATCAGATGAATAATAATAATACAAATTAAAATTTACTCAACCAGAATTGATAAAACCATACACTAATACAGTTTTATACTTAAGCATTACTTAGCTTAATCTGAATTTCAATATGAGCTATAGATAATGCCTAAATCTTATTTAAGCTAAGAACAGTCTTTTCCTTTTTGCTCACCTAAAGTAAAAGCATCTGGTAATTAACCTGACATAAATTCCTTTTATCACTTTATCCAATTTTTTTCATGAAGCTTTCTAAAACCACAATTCATAATTAAACTTTGAAACTTTCTAGCTTTCTAAGCTCATCCTTTTCTGACTTTTATTTTTTGTAACTAGCAATAAATAGCTCGGTACTTGTTTGTTCTCCATTAGAGATTTATTTTTTAGTTTGGTTTCTTTAGCCATGATAAGCTCCTGAGGACACTTAATGGGATTGGACCTAGGAAGTACCTATTATCCCATAGGTCATTACCTTCTGAGATATTAACAAATCATAAAATGACCTAGTGGGAGAAACTAAGATGGCGGCTAGGTGAGACAAGGCAAAAAAACACCTCTGGGAAAAACACTAGATAAAAACCAGAAAGTGACCCAGAATACCAGTTACAGCGATGCGCCAGCTGAACGAGGTCTGCTAGTACCACAGGGGCCATATACTTGGTGAAACTGGGAGTCTGCATTCTGAAATGAGTGAGTAAGCTAGCTGGACGACCCGCAGACACGCAGTGGTGTGGGGTAACCAGGGATTGGCGTTTGGAGACCAACTGGTTCTTTTAACAACAAAAAAAGGGAAAACCCAGGAGCGGCTGCAATGTAGCAATCCAGTAGGAATTGTGATAGTAGGAACCATGCAGTAAAACACAGCAAGAGGGGGCCTGAGCCAGCCTCTTGGTGTCTGGCTGGGAGGATAGACTGCTGCAGACAACCCTCAGGGCCAGGGGAGTGCAGCGCAGAGCCGGAAGCAGAAAGAAACCCCGCGGCTAGCAGCTGGCTCCCTGGAGGGCTGGATAAACTCCAGCCTGGGGCTGTGCCCACAGCCCAGAGCCCCGTCAGTTGTCCCGGAGCTGGGAAGGAGGAACTGTGCAAGGAGGGGGGATTGAGACGCCTCGTTCAGCCATCTTTGCATCAGGCTGAGAGCGCCCCTGCATGGCCTGGCGGCCCGGGGCTTCCCTTGAGGGACGGCACGCACTGGTGACGTAGCACGGCATTCCCTCGGCGGAGGATCGCAGCAGGGAGTGGGGACCCACTCGGAGAACTCAGGGAAGCTACGCCAAGTCCAGTGGTTTGTGGGACAGCAAGGGTCTGGGGCTGCACTGAAATGAAGGCTTAGACTCTTGCGGTGGCCTTGAATCTCCGAGAACCTGGGGGATTTGAATATTAAAGCTGCCCTTCCTCCCTGGCCACCTGTACACACGCCCCACATTCAGGGCGGATGACACCCAAACTGAGTTCTCTAACTGAACCCCACAAGAATCATTTCCCTACACACTGCAGGGACAAGGTGGGGAACTGACTTGAGGGACATAGGTGACTCACAGACGTCATCTGCTGGTTAGTTAGAGAAAGTGTATGCCACCAAACCGTGTTTCTGAAAAATTAGATTGGTTTCTTTTTTTTTTTACAACTTGAAAGAACCCTATCAAGTAAAGCAAATGCCAAGAGGCCAAAAACAACAGAAAATCTTAATGCATATGATAAAACCAGACGATATGGAGAATCCAACTCCAAACTCCCAAATCAAAATATCAGAAGAGACACAGTACTTGGCAAAATTAATCAAAGAACTACAATAGAGGAATGAAAACATGGTAAAGGATTTAAAGGACATCAAGAAGATCATGGTCTAGCATATAACTGACATAAAGAAGACCCTAGAAGAGCATAAAGAGGACATTGCAAGAGTAAATAAAAAATAAGAAGATCTCATGGAAATAAAAGAAACTGTTGGCCAATTTAAAAAGACTCTGGATATTCACATTACAAGATTAGAGGAAGCTGAACAACATCTCAGTGTCCTAGAAGTCCACAGAACAGAAAATGAAAGAACAAAAGAAAGAATGGAGAAAAAAAACGAAAAAATCAAAATGGATCTCAGGGATATGATAGATAAAATAAAACGTCCAAACTTAAGACTCATTGATGTCCCAGAAGGGGAAGAGAAGGGTAAAGGTCTAGAAAGATTATTCAAAGAAATTGTTGGGGAAAACTTCCCAAACCTTCTACACAATATAAATACACAAAGCGCAAATGCCCAGAGAACTCCAAATAGAATAAATCCAAATAAACCCACTCCAAGACATATTCTGATCAGACTCTCAAATACTGAAAGCAGCAACAGAAAAGCAATTCACCACATACAAAGGAAACAACAGAAGATTAAGTTGCGACTACTCAGCGGCCACCCTGGAGGCGAGAAGGCAGTGGCATGACATATTTAAAATTCTGAGAGAGAAAAATTTCCAACCAAGAATACTTTATCCAGCAAAACTCTCCTTCAAATTTGAGAGACAGCTTAAATTTTTCACAGACAAACAAATGCTGAGAGAGTTTGCCAATAAAAGATGTGCCCTACTTCAGATACTAAAGAGAGCCCTACCAACAGAGAAACAAGGAAAGGAGAATGAGATATAGAGAATTTTAGCAGACATATGTAGAACCTTACATCCCAAATCACCAGGACACTCATTTTTCTCTAGTGATCATGGATCTTTCTCCAGAAAGGACTACAAGCTGGGACATAAAACAAGCCTCAATAAATTAAAAAAAAAAAAAATTTGAATATACTCAAAGCACATTCTTCAACCGCAATGGAATACAAATAGAAGTCATTAATTTTTGAATTGTAACTCCACTGTTTACTTCCTACATGATATACAATACACAAACTCTAATGACAAATTAGTGGTTTTGAACTCAACGTAAAATATGTGATTTTAGACAACTATATAAAGGTGGGGAAATGGAGGAGTATAGGAACATAGTTTATATGTCCTATTGAAGTGAAGGTGGTATCAAAGAAAAACAAGATTGTTATGGATTTAAAAGGTACACACAAAGAAATTATCAGAGAATATAGTCATAGAGATGAAAAGTAGAGTATGGGCTTAGAGAAATGGGGGAAGGGACAATGCAGAGTTAAGAAATGAGTGTAGGGTTGCTGTTTGAGGTGAAGGGAAAATTCTAGCAATGGATTGGTGGGAAAAAAAGCATTACAACATTCTAAAGGTGATTAATCCCACTGATGGAATGCTAGGGAGGCGCTGGAATGGGAAGATTTAGGCTGTATATATGTTTCCACAATTGGAAAAAAAAGACAGTCTAAAGAGTTAACAACTGAATGCCAAGGATGAACCTGGATGGGAATGGATGATGGAAGACAGGAGGCTCAAAGGGACACAGTTGAGACACAAGGAAAAGGAAATATAGAATGTAAGCTTTGTATCATTGTTGAATCTCTTGTACTTCTTAGCTGCGCTTAATGGGATTGCATAAAAGAATGTTCTTGTTCATGGGAAGTGTATGTGTGAATTACAGCATTTGTTCAAGGATGTGTGCAGCTAGCTCTCATATGTTCAGAAGACAGAGCAATAGATGATGGATGATAGGGAGGGAGGGAGGGAAAGAAATAGCGATGTCACAGCATGTTAAAGTTGGTGGATTGGGCTATCGGGGGAGGGGGATCAGGGTATGATGGAGTTCTGCGTATGGGGCTAATAATGCTTTTGTAACTGTTCCTCTAACTTTGAATTTATTTCAAAATAAAAAAAAAATGCCAAAAAAACTACAGCAGAATACCATTTCTCTTTATCATATCAGTAAATGTATTTAAATGATAATACCCAGAGCTGTTGAAGATGAAGGTGAGAAAGGTCCTACTGGGAGACTAAACTGGTAAGATCTTTTAGGATACAATCTAGCAATAGATGTTTATACCTTTGGAGCCAGTCATCTCACTTCTAGAAAATAGCAAAACTTAGTCAGCAAAGATATCCATCACAGCATTGCCTTAACAGTGAAACACTGACAACCACTCAAGATTAGGAGATTAATTAAGTATATATTCTTTTCAATACATTCATGAAAAATAATGTTTACAGAATTTGCCATATGACAAAAAAAGTTTCTGTAATAATGTTAAGTGAAGGAAGCAGGTCACTAAATAAAGCATGATTGATGCTAAAATCTATAACAAGCATCCATGCCTGAGGAAGGCTGACATTTTTTTTGAGTTTTGGGTGTCATTTATCTTTTCAATTCAACACTTCAGGTCATGACTCTGCGTCACATCACTCAACAGAACTCACTGATTGACACAAGTGTTATGATCCAATGCTAGACTCCAGAATTGAAATGAGAGAGGTATATTTGTATTCAGAAATGTACCAGACAACAGACCAAAAGGCAGATGTTTTGACTCTATAATTCAGGGAATATGTATCACTCAGCCTTTAGTCACGGACTTGGAGAAAATAAATTTGGTTGGTTGTTGCGTGATACTGTGAGATTAATCTGGTGTTATCTGAGCTAAACTACTCAAAGACCAAGCGTGACATTTTCATTGTCCAAAATCATTTTGTAGCAAATAACTTCACAATGACTTTGACTCAAAATCTAAAAAATACATATGGATTCTATCATAAGTTCCGGTCTGGAATTATAGTTTTGCCAAATATCCACAGAGTTTTCCGTTTTGTTTTGCTTTGCTTTTAGGCAATTCAGGTTCCGCTTCTTTAATACCCATTTTCTGTTAATTCTGAGATGTGCTACAAGGAGGCAGCATATTTTATGGAAAAATCACAGAATTCTGAATCCATACCAGCTTTGTGACTATGCCAACTCAAAACTTCTGAGCCTCATTTTTCCTTGCCCATAAAATGAAGATCCCAATGTCTGCCCTTCAAATCTCATAGGTCGTGGTGAGGATCAAATGTAATATTACATTTTTAAGTTACTGTACAAATGGAAATTATCAATCATAATTAATAAGAAGAAACAATGTTGAAATAATTTTTAAATAAAGTTAGCTTTATTGTAAAAAAAAAAATGACCTAGTAACAGAGAATCAAATGTAAAAAGGAGAAACAAATCTACAAACCACATAATCAGGCCAGAAAAATCTCAAATTGAAAGTTTAAGAGATGCTTTCCAGAGAACACATTTCAAAATGACTGATCATGAAATGTAAATCTGCATTCTTTTTTAAGCAGTAAGCATCAAGTAAGAAATAACTTCTGTTAAGTATGACTTAACAGAACATAAAAGAGCAAATATAAAACAATTTTGAAATGTTTCCTTGTTTCACCTACTTTCCAACTACTTCAGGTATGACTAAACATAAGCCAGATTTACAAGCATCTCTAAAGAGCATATTGTCTATGCAGAAATATAGTGGAGAATATAGTTTTTTTCTGAAATCAGTATTAATTCAATTGTGATAAACTTACTTACTCTAAAAGAGGTGGAAGTATTTCACAATTCAAAACAAAATCTCTGCATTCTGCATTGTCACCAGCAATATTACCAAGAGCCCAAACAGCCTTAGAAAAATAAGAAAAAAATTTCTCTTAGCATGCATATTACTAAACTGGCGTCAATAAATCTTTCCAATTATGCATGCAGCTTTTTAAGTAAGATACTCTCTTACTTAAGAATGAGATATTAGGCTAGAATGAACAAGAGACAGTTTCTAACATGCTGGGAAAAAAACAACAGAATATGCTAGTAGGGTAATAAGAAATGAACTTTTAAATTGCAATTTAATAATATTTTTAACCAAACTTAATGATAAGCTAATTTATAAAATTTCCTAACAAACTAGTGAAATGTTTATTCTGTTCAACAAATGTTTATTCTGTTAATTTGTCTACTCTGAATCTATATGGAGAGATAAAACATATCTATTTAGTCAATTTTCCAATCACATTTACCAGAGGTTTGCTCTTATACCAAGAAATCCACTCACTGGGAATGGACTATTTTAAAAGAAAAAGGGATGGAGAGAAGAAGCATAGAAAAGTGAGGTAACAGCTAATATGAGAATTAGCTTGGATTGATCCCTCAAAATAAGTTTCTAATTAGTCCAGATTCACAATTTTTAAAATAAATGGTAGTGAACTATCAAACCGTTCACTTATTAACTTTAAATTAATGAGAATGAAAATATACATTATCATTTCAATATATGCTCATTTCAAATTTTTCATGTAAGTACAAAAGTAAATATAAAATTACTTTTTCAATAGTGAAAATTTTATTTTAACATTTAAAACATGATCTAGTATTTTAAAGATCTACTCTAGACTGTTTGTTAATTTTTATTTTTTTAAGAAAAAACTTTAAAAGTAACATTTTTCCCCTTGTAAAGTGTAATATTCTGTGGGTGGGGATGTCAATTACTATAAATTTTTGGAGGTCAACTTCATAATTTGTAATAAGAGCCTTAAAAAATTTACATCTTTTGTCAGGGTAAAGTCATTTTTCCCTAAGGAAATAGTCAAGAGGTATATAAAGATTAGTATTATTATTAATATTATTAATAACATTACTTAACTGGAAATAATCCAAATGCACAATAATTGAAGAATAAATAAATTATGGTGCATTCATAAATGGATCCTGAGTAATCCATAACATTTTCTTGGAAGAATAATAAATGCCACAATAACAGGCTTCCAATATTAGCGTTCAGTGGAGAAAAAACAATATAAACTAAACAGATTAATGAAATGGTAGAAGAGAGATCAACAGATCAATTTACATTAAAAATTGATTGAAAAGAAAAACATCAAAACATTAAAAATTGTTTTTCTTTGGATGGTTGTAATTACATGTGATAAAATTCTCTTCCTTACAACAACTTTGAGAATTTATTCATGAAGTTTATTAAAAAATGGTTCTCTATAAATAAGGTAATATTTTAAAACAAACAACAAAATAATCCATATACATGAGAAAATAAGAGGCCCGACAGGCCCAGATTTAAAACCTGGATCACCCATTCACTGTGACTTTGGATAAGTTATTAACTCTGCAAGGCCTCCGTATGCTCTTCTATAAATAGGAATAGTAATTTCTCTCATGGATAAGCTCACACTTACAGAGAACCCAGGATTATGTGTGAGACAGTTCATTCTTCCTCCATCCTTATTTGACGCTGAGTACAAATTACTACATTTTAATAAATACCAATGTACAGGCAAGTAAGGCATAAAACTTGTGAAATCACACTCAGAAAATAGTACTTTCAAGAGAAAATTAAAACCTAGTAAATATAACAGTTCAATTTAGAAACTTACCTGTTCCTGAACATCTTCATGTTCTGAATTAAGGAGTTTGATAAAAATTGGAACAGCCCCAGTTTCAATCACTACCTTGGTATGTAGGAAAGTTCCAGATGCAATATTAGTTAATGCCCATGCAGCTTCAAACTAAGGAAAAGTAAAAACAAAATAAATAAAAGTACTAAAGAAATATCAGAGAGGAGAGGAACATAGCAAGACAGGGAGTAAACACTTAACTGGACAAGTTTTAGAAAAGACTGACATGATTAATAGGATTCACTGGGAAGTCAGATTTTACAGATGAAAACCTTTAATTTAAAAAAAAGACTTTTTAGACTGGAAAACAAGAACTGAGAAAGGATATAATGAAAATTTATAAAATCACAAACAATAAATGAACATAGTTGAATCTGTAATTCACAAAACTAATGTTCACAATTAGACAGCCAAGTGTTCTAAAGAAGCAGTTTAAAAATAAATAAGAGGCACTACTTAATAGAACCACAGTAAGTTTCATAGAACTTAAGACACAAACAAATTGGAAGTGCAGGGAGGTAGGTGATACATTCAAGGTCAAAGAATTCATTATCACCAGAGCAAATACTAGGCCTTCTAGTAATCATCTAAACAGTAGAACCTCTGAGAGAACATATCCCTTCAATGAGAATTCAGATCCACTTATATGTGATGGAGTCATAATAAAAGTGCAGTGGTTTGGAGCTGTATGTACCTCAGAAAAACATATTCTTGAACTTAATCCATTCCTGCCAGTGTGACCCCATTGTAAGTAAGACCTTTGGATGAGATTATGTCAGTTAAGGTGTGGCTCACCTCAACTAGGATGAGTCTTAATCCTATTACTGGAATCCTTCATAAGCAGAATGAAATTCAGACAGAAAAATCTACAGAAGAAAGAAGTTGAAATTCAACAGAACCCAA
>PVKY010010725.1:0-12453 GCA_004027775.1 Bradypus variegatus
TTAATTTTAAGCCAGGAGATTCTTCTTCAAATAGCTCTAGGGAGTCAGGATAAGCCTTCCAAAGTGGAACCAGCCCAGAGCCCCTTCATTTAATGATGAAGCTCACTGGTCTGGGATCTCAGACAGGTATAAAGTTATATCTAATTCTGACAATATACATTCCTCATCAGCTTTGGAGAAAGGGCTATGAAGATGAAAACAGATTACAATAACCCCAAATAGGCTGTTACAGTAATAGAATAAGGCATACAGAGGCTACTGAACCCCAGAAGAAAAAGAACCCAAAGACTACATAGTTGTAAGACAGACAACCAGCATTTCCATACCTTTCCTCTAATCCCCAAGCAAATTTAAAATATAGAAATACTGGATTCAGAAAGCTGTGGCCAAGAGTTTGAAGTGAAAGTTGGCCCTTTGTTGCTTCTGTCTCTGTCTTGTTTTGGATTGCTTTGTTAGGGTAGAGGGATGTGAGACCCATTGCCTTTATAGAGTTCTGTGGAATAACATGTATGGAGCAATCAATAACCAACCTCTGAATAAACCTTCCAAATCATTCCATTAAAATAACTTTTTGAACTTTGAGTGCCTTTCCTTTCCAAATGATCCCCAACCTTGTAACTAGGAATTTTACATAGTATCAAAAAGCATCAGATTCTTCTGCCTATTGGACAGCAGAAGCCAAAGTGCAACTTTCCCTCAAATCCCCTGGTAACATCCTGATTGAAAATCTACTGTGAGCAGGTCACTGATATGTTTCAAAACAGATGGGAAACCCAAGATGCAGGAGCTAAGAAGACAGCAACATCCCTTTTAAGCTGGTGAGAATCTGTCCCCATGGGGACAATTTTGCAACCCTGTTTTGGGAACTCAAGACTCAAGGGACTTGTCTTAATGATGGATGGATATTCCTCAGATTGTAAGGCATGGAGAAGCTGTCAAAATAAAGCTCTGAATGAAGGAGGGGAGGACCGGGTCTTGGTTTCCCCAAAAGGATCAGTACGACCGCAGCGGTTTGGCACAGATTGGCTCCAGGATATGATGAATCAGAACCAAGAAGAGGCTTCCAAGAAAGACAACACTGAGGAAAGTCAGTAGGACGTAGCGGCCAAAGAAAAAGGCATCCACAATCTGGAGAAAGAAAACATCAAAAACAAAATTACTTTCACTTCGGCACCCTGCCTGTGTTAATCTGAAATATGTGAAGGGGTCAAGTTTGTTCATATTTGTAACTTCCAGTAACATCCTGCCTGGGGGCTCTTCTGTAAATGGATTAGACAGAATCTTTTTCTCAGCTCTCTGAGCAGGAGCTACAAGGTAAAAGAAGGACTAATGAGGTGCAAGGAACAAACGGCTCAATTTAGGAGGTTCATAAACACTTTGAAGTCCCCAGATGAGTTCTTTTATGTTGTGAAATCAGCTATCTGAAAGAGTTCATGAGAGGCTTTCTTGGTCCTAGAAAGGCCCATTTGTTGTTATTGTTGTTAACTTTTTATTATGGAAAATCTTAACATATATAAAATATATACATAATTAACATATATAAAAATACAGTAATATAATTAACTCCTCACTATCCAAGACCAAGCCCCAACAATCATCAACCCATTGCTAATTTGGGAGAGTTCGTTTTCAAAATGGAAAGGTGGCTCTTTGAAGCATTCCTCAGAAGAGCTCTGAACCCCAACAGTCATTACCCAGCATTCCAAGGTATACGGGAAATGGTCATTTACCTGAGATACTAAAACACCAGAAGAAGCTGCATCACTTGCCCCAAATCACACTGTTGGCTCCCTGGCGACCAGACTCAGGGCCCTGAAGCTCTTGGTCTTTGTTGACAAAAAACCTGTCACTGGTGTTGGTTCTACCTACTTCTCTACAGTACAGTGCTGGAGCTACACTCTGACCAGATCCAAAAGGTGGAGCTTAAATTTGGGTAGGAAAAAGCAATTTAATCTTCAGACCTAATGGAGCAGCAACCCAAAGCAAGTGGCTGGGTGACTTCAGAGCTTCCAGAAGCTTTGAAAACCTCGTACTTCGAAGTGAATCCAAAACACCTGGAAGGTGTCTGTGGTAAAGGAAATAATGCCCTCCCTCCAAAAAAAGAGGACCATGTCCCAATCCCTGGAACTTGTGATTAGGTGAGATCACATGGAAAAGAGGAATTGAGGTTGCAGATGGACTTAAACGTGCTACTTGGCAGACCTTAAAATTGTGAGATTTTCCTGGATTACATGGGTGGGCCCAACATTACCACAAGAGTCCTTAAAAGTAAGAGAGGGAGACAGAAGAGAGGGTCAGAGAAGGATGCAACAATGGAAGCAGTCAGAGAGATGCTACATTGTTGGTGTTGGAGACGGAGGAAGGAGGCCACAAGCCAAGGAATGTGGGTGGCCTCTAAAAGCTGGAAAGGGCAAGGAAATGGATTCTCCTTTTAGACCCTCCAGAAGGGAATATAGCCCTGACAACCCTGCCAACTCTTTGATTTTAACCTGGTGAAACTGCTTTTGCACTTCTAATCTCCAGAACTGTAAGATAATAATTTTGTGTTGCTTTAAGGCACTATGTAAGTAGAATTTGTAAAAGCAGCAACAGGAGATGAAAACACACAGTACCTGTCAAATCCAAACCCTTATATGATCACTGAGATCCAAAGACACCAAGAAGAAAAGGGCTGCATATGCCCCAGCTGCTCCAGAGATTACCCCAACACTCAATTTACAACATAGGTCAGTTTGATAAAACAGTTTTAACATAAGTTTAACCTTGGCTTTAGTACTGGACAAGTCTCCTGTGGGCTGCCTGTTTGTTCGTTGGACACGTTTCACTTTTTAATTAGCCAATTAGCAGACCTTGTGTGCAGAAGGTCCGGGTCATGTATTATTGAGGTACCATTGAGCCTGGCTGCTGCAGGGCCCAGTTTTCAAAATCTGAAAACAAGAACTCCAGTTCTGCTGGCCATGCTGACAAACATATTCTGCTGAAACCCCATTCTTCTCTGCTGGGTCTGAAACTCATTTGACAGAGGAGAGAGGGACTGATTTCAAAATAGTTTGCTCTGTGCCCTCCTTCTGGTATTCACACCAGCAGCAATGCAGAAATGGGACAGCCTACATCACTCTCCCCATTTAACAGACAGGGAAACTGAGGTGGAAAGTCCCCCCCCACACTCACACAGATGGTACTTACACCGTCTGAGTAATAGCTGACAAAAGACCTGGCATGTATGAACATAATTCCTTAAATCTGTGTATCATTTTCCTCGGAGTTTTCAGAACTAATTTCCTTCCTTTTGCCAGTCCTAGAGAGTGGTGTGTGTCATTTTTAATTAGAAAGCATACAAATTTGCATACTCTTCTCTAGTGTTGCAATGGCAACCCATGAGCTCTCACAGGCCCCGATATTCTATTGGGTCCCCAAAAATGAGGGAAAAAATCATAGCTTAGGAATTTCTGCCTCCAAAAAGAAAGGACCCAAGTACTGACATCTCCTTAGCCCAGGAGAAAGAAGACCAAGGTGAAAAATGCCATTTGGCAAGGAAAGGAGACCAGAAGAGGGGTCAAATGGCAGGTTGAGGTGTTTATGGGAAAAAGGACATTGCGTTTTAAGAAGTATAGAGAAACTGTTAAAAATTCAGGTTTTGAGGACAGACTGGGTTTGAATCCTTGCCCTGCCTCTACCTATTTATGTATGAACTAGGGCAAGTCACCTTTACCTCTAAAGCATCAGTTTCCTCACCTATAAAAAATGGGGATAATAATTTTACTTACTGAGTACAATTAAGATTGCCCTGAGGTTTAAATGAGATAATGCAAACAACATGCATAGCACAGGATGTGGCACATGAATAACCCTTGAAAAATGTTAACTATCATCATCATAACTATTTAAACAATTAAAATGGAAGTTGAAGGAAAGAAGCTGCACGAAGGAATAATAGGACACACGAAGTTAACAGCATTTATCAGGCCCCTGGGGATCTGAGATGAGCAGAGCATGGTAAGGCCAGAGCCTCAAATCAGGAATGACCTGCAAGGTCTCTGAGAGTGATGATAAAAATCCATTTAAAGAAGTGGGGCAGATGTTGTCCCACGAATGGGGCCAGAGGAACCCCCAATGGCTGTTAGTAATGAATCCATTGGTATCGACAACTTCTGCTTTCCGCAAGAATGCTCCTCTTGCCTCACTGCTCTTCTCTATGGAAATTATTCTCTCCACATCGGGAGTGGGAAAATTCAAACCCAAGGAGATGGAGAAACTCGTCACTCAGCACGCTGAGGGCCCCACATTGGTTTCGGCTCAGGATCTGTGTCTGTGAGCTGGGGATACCAGGAACAGGTGCCTCCGTCCCACAGGCCAGGCCTACTCTGTTCCTGACTCGCTTTCCCTCTCTTTCCCCAGGAGGGCGAGATGCTCCTTCAACATGATGCAAGTTGGAGATGAGATCAGTTCAGGCGAATAACTGCCTAGTGTTTTTGCAAGGGAGACTCAGAGGAATGGGAAGAGGAATTTAAAACTTCCCCTGAGCTTTCTCCATCACTGTTCTAACTTTACAATTCTTCTAATGCATTTCAGCCACCCTGACATGAGGGAACACTGCAGGACAGGACAGAGGGCTAGACCAGGAGAAACAAGAGCTATAACTCAGAAGGCAAATCAAAACCAAGAGTTTTACCTTAAATTCGACCTCTGGGGTTGGGGATTCACTGGCCCGGGGGAAAAGCAACAAAACTGATGTGATGACCAGAGCACCAAGGAATACAAAAACGACCGAGAACCTGGGACAAAAAAGACAGAAGGATTAATCGCAGTGTTGCCAGTTTCCTGTCCAATCGGTTAGGCCTGGAGGGCTCCTCCCTGGGGCCAATATTCTGTGTTTCAGCCCTTTCACGCTGCCCGGAGCTCTGCTGTCCCCACTGCCCAGTGACCTGGGAAATGCCTTTCCTTCATCCCCAAAGCCCTTCTTCCTGAACAGGTACCAGCCACATGGATTCCTGTTTAACAGAGAAATTTCAGATTTCTAGGAAACGGAATTTGAAGTTTTTATTTTTGCATCTGCACAAAGTCAAGGATATGAAAAACCAAAGGGACTCCTCTCCCACCTCCACTTCTAGTTTGGTTTTTTGGACCAGAATACATTAGTAAATTATGTAACTCTCTGTGACATATTGACACTATCTGGCCAGATCGATGGCCTGAGTCTGCTTGGAAGTCAATGCCTCACAGCCAGGGCCAGCCCAAGTCACCGCACACTTCCTTTGTTCCCCTGGGCCCGGTCTAGGGCCTTAGAGATTGGACCAAGCATCTGCTCCTACTCTGCACAATTAAGAAACACACACACAATCCCGAGAAATGCAATAGGCAGCAAAAGCAGCTTCTATCTTGTCCTCTCTTCTGTCCCTGCCATCTCCTCCACAGCGAGAAGTGAAAAATACCACTTTCCTTCCCCTCCTACCTCTGCTTCAGAGCATAAATAACACAGTTGGTGCCCATGATAAGAGGTTAAAATGCAACTCATTCAAACTGCCAGTAATTACACAAATGATCTTCGGAATTCTAAATGTTTAATGAGTGTCAGCAATTTCGCGTCTAATTGTCTTTTTCCGGGACTCCCGGCTGGAAAGAATGGCTTACCTCGCCACCCCGGGGGCTCTGGCCAGCAGCACACACAGCAGCAGCACGGACACCCAGAGCAGAGCCAGGAGGAACACGCCGGCACCCACTCCCAGCACCGTGCCCGCCATCCTGTGGGGGAAAGGAAGCATCAGCCCTGCTGTCCCGTGCTCCCGCAGGGTCAAGCTCTTTCAGGTTCCAGGGACTGTCTTCCATGTGCAGCTCCTGGGTTTTAGGAAGGCATCCCCCAAATACCAAAAACCCAAACTCCTTATGGGGGCCTTTTTGATGACTGGTGTTAGGAGGATGGTATCAATTCAGACTCCCTTCATAGGAAGGGGGAGCCTTTCCCTGGGGCTGGCAGGGCACAGTTGCTTTCCGCTCACACTCAGGATCTGAGTTCTGGTTTGACTTCTTGCCCCAACCTACAGGAGGAGGCTGGCCCTCCTCGTTAGACGGCACTGGGACCTGGCATTCTAGTACCAATATAGAAAATGAAGCTCTCGGGTGAAATTGAAGCTCCTGGGTAAAATCATGGACTGGGTTTTGACTCACCAGGCAAGACACAAGTCACGAGAGAGAAATTCCTACTGTACTGTCGAGTTTTTATTTGCAAATGGAAGAAGACTCCAGGGTCCCTGAAAAAGAATAGTAGTTAACAGACATCACCATTTTTGAACATCTACTATGTGCTATATATACTTTATGAACCTATCTCATTTGATCATGGCAGTGACCTTCCAAGAAAAGTATAATCAGGCCCACTTGACCGAAGAGGTGAGTGAGGTATATCCAAGAAGGGGTAAGACTGTCCGACAACGCCTCCCCAGATTTTCCATTTCAGTCTCTGAGACAGGACACAAGCAAACAAAGGCTTCCTTAGGTTGCTGGCTTTCTTTACCCCAATGGTTTAAATTCCACAAAAATTGTCTATGAGAAGTTCTGTATAAAGATATCTGAAAGGAGCTCCCATCTATGAACTACTAAACAAAATAAATTTATTCAATCAACATTTACTGTAAAGCACTGTGCTACCAAGCTGGGCCTCACAAAGATAAATATGACCTCTCTTCTGATAGGAGCTTAGGGTCTACTGGGGGAAACTGTCATGTAAACAACTATATTATACTCTAAGTGGGTAAAGAAAAAAAGTAAAATGCCATGGGAACAGAGAGGAGCTGGTGAGCAGGTCTTTACAAAGGAGGATGGGCAGGTTGGGAAAGAGAGAGGGTGGCAAGATGACAGATGAAAGGGAAAGGGTGGGCAGAGACAGGAGGGGAAAGAGACAGGGCCCGGCTCCCCCAGCTTCTCCCAGCTACTGTGCTGCATTCTCCCCCGACATGTGTCATCTCAGAAAGGGTTTCACCCATGCTGGGTCTTTGTTCTTGCTGTTTCCACTGCCTGGAATTAACTCCCCTGCCCAAACTGGCCCCGTGCTATGCCCATGGCTAGCTTCCTATTGTCCTTCTAATCTCAGCTTAAATGTCACCTCTTCAGGGAGGTCTTCCCTGATTGCCCCTTGACAATTGACCTCCATCACCCCTCCATGCCTAATTCCTGCAGAGCACTTTTTACAGACTGTAATTAATAAAATTAACTGTACTTTTGTCTTTCCAACTAGAACAGTAAACTCCATAAGGGCAGAGACTTTATATCTTGCTCACCATGGCGCCCCAGTTCTTACACACAGATGGTGGTCAACAGCATTTGTTAGATGAATAAATGAAGCAATGCTAAAAAGTCGAAGAAAGTCAAGTGAGGGAGTGACAGGAGCATAGCTAGTTTAGAGAGATAACTGCAACTTCTGGTCAATGTGCTGGGCAGAGCTAACATGAGGAGTGCCTCCCACAAGAGCAAGTACATAGAAATGCCAGAGAAAACTATTTAATACAGAGTGGAGCTCAACAGCGATACAGGAAAATCCTTACGTGCTATAAAGAAAAATGTGATTCAAAGCCCAAGTGGTGGGCAGCAGCTGAAGCCCAGATGCTGCAGGGTACTGAAACCAGATATTGGCCTTAGGAGCTGCGGGCTGGGATTTTATATCCAGCCCTGGACAGAAGATGTAGCCTCAGGCCCATGATGCAGAGAGCTGGTATCTGAGGACAATGGGCTCTCAAAGGGCTGACCAGTCTTTGAAGTGACTGGTCATTTATGGGGACTAAAAAATTTCCACTGACTCAGAAGAAAGCTGGCCAAGTACCTTAGGCAATGGATGGAAAAAGAATCAGGCAAGCAGAATTTGCATCACATGCAGGTGTGGGGTGCAAGTCACACTGCCTATGTGGTATGGGCATCCCCAGCAGAAAAATTAACAGAAAAACTAGACTGATCCTGGGAAATGCACACAATCCCAGCAGAGACAAGACCGAAACCCGTCGTAGGAAGGTCACCATAGGTTGGCATGGAAGACTCCTGTGGAAAACAACTCCCACTAAAGGCGAGCGCACAGCAGAAAATGCCAAACCACATGAGGAAACAATCGCCAGCAAGTCGACAGCTGCAGCAAACAATACATGTGCCAATAAATATGGTTAACAGAACAATCTGAAAGAGACTGTAAAAGTCCAAACTGTTCAAAAACATAAAGAAAACAAAGTCATAAGACAAGAATAGGGCCAACAGAAAATTCTAGAAACACAGAAATAATAATAACAATAATAATAATACACTTCAATGGAAAAGTTAAGCAGCTGAAGAGAGAATTAGTGATAAGACCACAGATCTGAGGAAATTTCTTAAAATAAGGCACACAGTGTGAGATGGAATATAGCAAAGAAATTATTAAGAAACATGGATATTTGAATGAGATGCTCCCATATACATAAAATAGGAGTTCCAAAAGGAAGAACAGGGGAATAGAAAAGTGGCAATATTTGAACAGATGCTGGCTGAGAGTTTTCCAAAACTGTAAAAGGAGAGGAATCTTCAGACTGAAGGGGCATACTGAGTCCCCAGTAAGATAAAGTTAAATTTCAATTCAGTCTTCTTACAAAGAACAGCAATAAACAGCAGAGACAAGAAGATATCTTTAAAACTACTAGATATAATAGATTTCCTATAAGCTAACAGAAAATGGCAAAATACAATGGAAGATCTTCAAGCTGCAAAGAAAAAATAAACATCTAACAAGAGTTTTATACCCAGGAAACTGTTATTCAAAAGTGAGTATAAAATAAAGATATTTTCAGACCTACAAAGACTGAAATGGAGTTTGCCTCTCATAGATCTTTGGTGAAAGCATTCTATGGTACTGCTTTGCTCTGGAGAAGGTGAAAGTTAATGAGAACCTGTAGGCTTTGTGAAGCTACATATGCATGTTAAAAAAACATGTAGGTAACACCAAATAAAAGAAAGAGAATGAATAATTTCCAAACTATATAGAAGAGTGAAAAAAAAATGAGTAAAACAGAAGGCAGGAGGGGAAACAAGCAAACAAAAAAAGCAAGGAAAATAGAAATTATAAAATAGGATAGTAAAAATAAACCTAAGTAGGGTTGCATGACATAGTGCATGTATTTAATGCCAACGAATTATACACTTAAAATGGTTAAAATAGCAACTTTTATGTTATACATGTTACTACAATAAAAGTTAAAAAACTACAGTCATCACATAAATGCAAACACATTATACTTGACTATTAAAAGAGATTCTCATATTGGATTTTTTTTTTTTTTTAAAAAACAGCTCTTTACAAAAGCTACAGCAAACACATAATAAGAGAGGCTGAAAACAGAGACTGAAAAAGACATACAAAGCAAAAACTAATGAAACAAAAAGTGAGTCAAACAAAATAAAACATAAACTGATAAAGCAATATTAATATCAAGTAAAGTAGAATTTAAAGCTTTGAAAATTACTATTAAGGATAAACATCCCCAAAAGTAATAATTTCTAAAAAAGACAGAACTTGAAACTAATACGAACCCAGCAACAAAGCTTCAAAATACATAAAGCCACAAGTGACAGACTCACTACAAGAAATGAACAAATCCACAACTTTGGTGGGTGATTTTAATACAACTCTTTCAGAAACTGATAGATAAAAAATAAAAATAGATACATGACAAAGAGGATATTCAAATGGCCAACAAATATAAGAAAATCTACTTAATTAAACTTTGGGGCTTGAAGTCAGAATTTGGTCACCTTTGTGGAAGTAATGACTGCAGGAGGGGCATGAAGGGAGTTTCTGGAATTCTGAGAAAATCCTGTTTCTTGGTGTTACATGGTTTTGTTCATTTTGTTAAACTGTATCTAGCTATACACTTATGGATTTGTACACTTTTCTGCCTGTATGTTATATACTTCACTAAACAGACTACATTTTTTTTTAAGTGTCTTAAGAGACATATCAACCAACTGCAATATGCAGAACTTGTTTGAGTCCTGATTCAAACCAACCAACTATAAAAACCTTTTATAAGACTACTGGGGAAATTAGAACACTATCTGGATATTTGATGATATTAGGAAACTATTAGGTGTGTTTTTTTCGTGAAAAAAAATTTTAATTCAACAGTATTTTGGTTTTTTTTTTTAAAGATTATTATACACATATATACGTACTCACATGTAACACATACTGCCATTTATAGATAAAAGAAAATGGTATCTAGGAACTTCAGTTATCTGGGGAAGAGGAGATGAAGGGGGCTAACAAGAAACAAGACTGGCCATGAGTTAATCACCGAAGAAGGGTGAGGGGTACATGGGCATTTGTCATGCTGTCTTCTATACTTTGAAAATATCTGAAACTTTCCATAATAAAAAGATATGTTTGTATGTATATATGTATAACTAGGAATAAATACAACAAAAGATGTGTATAATTTTTATAGAGGAAATGATAAAACTTTATTCAGAGACGTAAAAAAATAAAAAAAAGATCCAAATAGAGAAATAACCCATGTTCCTGGATAGGATGGCGACAAACAGAAAGATCTCAATTTTCCTTAAATTTATCTATAAAATTCAACGAGAGTCTAACCAAAATCTCAAAATAATTTTTCTGGAACTTTAAAACAGATCCTAAATTCATATGGAAGAGCAAAGCCCAAGAATAGCCAAAGCAATTCTGAGAGCTGGAATGGAAACTTGCCTTTCTTGTTACCAAGCTACATCATAAAACCAAGGTAATTAAAACTGTGAGAGGGGGGGCGAAGACAAACAGACCAGAGTGGAACAGAGAACCCAGAAACAGATCCATGCATGCATGATAACAGTGTAAGCAACAGAGTGGCTTTATGATTCAGTGGATGAAGGAATTCATAGATGGTGTTGGGACAAGTGGTAATTCAATAGGAAAATAATAAAACTAGATCTCTATGTTATATCCTATCCAGAAGACAATTTTGGATGGAAAATAATTTATAATAAAATAGCATACGTTTAATATACAAATGCTCAGGCTGACTACTCCATAATAGATAATGAAGTATGGTAGTCAGATGCTTGCACCTAAACTTAGAATCACCACGAATGCATAAACTACAAAAGCAGAGTGATGTGGGTGTGTTGTGCTGGCAATTCAAATACCATGAGCTGTACTGC
This sequence comes from Bradypus variegatus, assembly GCA_004027775.1. Lineage (NCBI taxonomy): Eukaryota > Metazoa > Chordata > Mammalia > Pilosa > Bradypodidae > Bradypus > Bradypus variegatus. The sequence continues at coordinate 11,167 of PVKY010010725.1, forward strand.
CTTTGGTTATGTGATTTTCTGAGTGGTGAACAACGCTTTAATGTTCAAGTTCCAAACCACAACTAAGATCAATTTTCCCTTGACTTACACTAGAGTTGCATTCCTGGAAATTTTACAGTATTAAACAGTGCTCCAAAATACATTATGTGTATATGAAAACCGAAGTTAGGTTCTGGGCTCAGATAACTATAAACAGGTTTTTTTCACCTGAATGAAAAGTCTACAGGATATTCAGAAATTGTGAGGGGCTGTCCCAGGCATTGCAGAACATCTAACATCCCCAGGCCCTGCTGTCAGCCCCATTAGTGCCTCCCAATCACACTAATATGCCTTCATAAATTCCAAAATGCCACCCCCGCCATGGCACAGCACCGCCCCTTTGAGAACCAATGTTCCAGAAAAACTCTTGCACAAAGAGACATGTACATGGATGGTCATTGATGCTTTATTCACAGCAGCAATGTATTAGAAAAAGCGTAAATGGCCACCAATAAGGGAATGGATACAATGTTACATACTCATTATGAGCCCTTAAAATGAATGAACTTGATTTATATGTAGTGATATGAATATATCTTAAAAACAATGTTGAGTGAAAAAAGTGAATGAAACCTACTGTATGCTACTGCTTGTATTTTTAAAATAAAAAAACCCATTAATTAGTAATATATATTGCTTATGATGCACACATATACAGTAAAAGCATAAAAACATGGGCACGAATGATGCAGAATCTCAGGCAAGTGTTTTTCTTTAGAGGGAGGGGAGTGGAGCTGGGAAGGAGAACAAAAGGGACCTGAGCTAACTCAGTGATGTTTTTTTTCCTTTAAAAAATTATTTTTAAACATATGGGCCAAAATGTTATTATGTATTAGTTTAGTTGGCAGGGTATAGGTGTTTGTTTTGTGATCCTGTGTAATAGTCTCTATTTTAAAAATAATTCTTAAAGTTTAACAAGGTAACTGGTGGCAGGATACACAGGAATTGGAATCAGAAGCCCAAGATGGGTGATCAATTAGGAGATGTGCCAGTCTGAATGTGTCCCCCAAATGCTATTATCTTTGATGTAATCTTGTGTGGGCAGACGTTATCAGTTTTGATTAGATTTCTTTGAGTGTTTCTTTGGAATGCACCCCACCCAGCTGTGGGTGATGACTCTGATTGGATATTTCCATGGAGGCATGGCCCCACCCATTTAGGGCCATATAAATAGGCTGACCGGCAGAGGGAACTCAGTGCAGCTGTGAGTGATGTTTTGAAGAGGAGCTACAGCCAAGAGGGACACTG
>PVKY010010726.1:0-12447 GCA_004027775.1 Bradypus variegatus
CCCACCATCTTTAACGAGGCTCTGGGCAAAGACTTGCAGGCCTTCCGCTCAACGCACCCATCAGTAGTGCTGTTGCAGTATGTTGATGACATCCTCATAGCTGCAAAGAGCGAAAAGGAATGTGAAATAGCCACCACAGACTTGCTGCAGGACCTCAAGCGGATGGGATATCGAGTCTCCGCCAAGAAGGCCCAGATCGTAACGCAGACCGTAAGTTACCTGGGGTATAACTTACAGGGAGGACAGAGAACCCTGTCCAGCCAGCGAATCCAAGCGGTCCTGCAGATCCCCGAGCCTACCACCAAGAGACAGGTGCGGGAGGTCCTAGGCGCAGTTGGATATTGCAGGCTATGGATCTTAGGCTTTGCTGAATTGGCCAAACCCCTGCATGAGTTGACTAGGGGAAAAGAACAACAATTCTCATGGACAGATAAGGAGAAACAGGCATTCCAAGCCCTCAAAGAGGCGTTGGTTGCCGCCCCGACCCTGGCCCTGCCTGACTTGACTAAGCCATTCCAACTGTTCATAGCTGAAAAAGGAGGAATGGCACTAGGAGTACTCAGTCAGGAGCCTGGTCCATGGAAAAGGCCTGTAGCCTACCTGTCTAAAAGGCTCGACCCTGTGGCTTCAGGGTGGCCTACATGCCTAAGGGCCCTCGCTGCTACCTCAATCCTAGTCAAAGAAGCCAGCAAATTGACCCTAGGACAGGACATACAAGTGATTTGTGAACATTATGTAGAGCAAGTGCTCCGGGCACCTCCCTACAGGTGGCTATTGAATGCTCGGTTGACACAGTATCAAGCTCAGTTACTAAATCCCCCGTCTGTTCAGTTTCTGAAGATGACTGCTCTAAACCCAGCAACCTTACTGCCTATACTGGACTCTACCTTAGTTCACAATTGCCAGCAGATCCTGAACACTGTGACTGGCTCCCGCCCAGACCTGAGAGATCGAGCATATGAGAAAGCTGACCTGACCCTATTCACTGATGGCAGCAATTTCATCAGGGACGGACAGCGGTATGCAGGAGCAGCAATGACCACAGAGAACAAAGTCCTATGGCAGAAAGCTTTACCAGCAGGAACCTCTGCACAAAGGGCTGAGTTAAGCGGACTCACCAAGGCCTTACAGATGGCAGAAGGAAAAACTGCCAACAGCTACACTGACAGTCGCTATGCCTTTGCCACTGCCCACATACATGGGGCAATATATAAAGAAAGAGGCCTCCTAACTGCAGGGGGAAAAGACATTAAGAACCGAAGCGAAATCCTTGCCCTCCTATATGCCATCTGGCTGCCCACCAAGGTCGCTATCATCCACTGTAAAGGACACCAGAAAAAAACTTCCCCGATTATTAAAGGCAACCAGCTGGCAGATAAAGCCGCCAAAGAGGCAGCCTCTAGGCAACCTGAAAACCTCCTTCCCCTCCTTCCCCAGCCTACATTACCTCCTAACCCCAGCTACACACCAGAAGAAGAGCAGGACGGAATTCATTTAAAAGGACAGAAAAATCAACAAGGATGAATAGAGTTACCTGATTCTAGACTCTACCTCCCTCAAGGACTTGTAAGGCAGATAGCAAAATACCTCCATACTAGTACCCATTTAGGACAAAACAAGTTAGAACAGTTAATAAAGAAATATTATTCTGGCCCAAATATTAGAAATATTGTCCACTAAATCGTATCCAGATGCAGTGTTTGTGCTAAAGTGAACTCCCCAGCTAAAAAAAACCTGCCTCCCTTGGTAAGATATCGTGGGAAGATCCCCGGAAAATTACGGGAAATATATTTTACTGAAATGACTCCTGGAAAGGCTGGCTACAAGTACCTACTAGTTCTAATAGATACTTTCTCTGGGTGGGTAGAGGCATTTCCTACTCGGGGAGAAACAGCATCCACGGTGTGTAAGATTCTATTATGGAAAATTATACCTAGATATGGTATACCCCTTGCCCTAGGGTCAGATAATGGGCCAGCCTTTGTATCTAAAATATCACAGGAGTTAGCCACAAAATTAAATATTAATTGGAAACTACACTGTATTTACAGGCCTCAAAGTTCAGGACAAGTAAAAAGAATGAATAGAACTTTAAAGGAAACAATAATTAAACTAAGAGAGGAGACCGGTGAAAACTGGGTCGAGCTCCTCCCTTTCACCCTCTTTAGGACAAGGTGCACCCCTTACCTTAAGAAATGGACCCCCTATGAAATCCTGTTTGGGCAACCTGTACCTCTCATACCTCGGCTGACCACCGAGGAATTAGAAATGTCTAACCAAAATCTCCTGAAGTCCCTACAGGCTTTGCAACATATTCGAGGGGAAGTGCGAGCCCTCCAGCGGTCGATCCCGTCGGACAAGGCTGATGGCGCCAAACTGCCAGAAGCACCCGAACCTGGCCAATGGGTATGGATCCTCAATCATAGGCGAGGCAACTTAGAACCTCGATGAAATGGACCATTTCAGGTACTCCTAAGCACACCCACAGCCGTTAAGGTAGCTAAGAAACCCTACTGGATCCACCTCTCCCACGTAAAACCTGCACTCCCGCCAGATGAAGAACCTCGAGAATGGCAAGTCAAACAGAAACCAGGAGAGCCCCTAAAGCTCACCTTCTCCACTACCTAGGACTAATAGCCTTCTGCTGTCCGGCCAGCAGCGTGCTGAAAAGGCAAGAATGGGTCATAATTAGAACTCTTGATGGTACTGTAATTGCTACTAATCATACATGGGGAGAGGCTCCGGTCTCCCTGAAAACAAATTTTTCTAAATTCTTTGGTGATCAATTTTGTAAGTCCCCCGCGGCAGTGGCCACCGTGAACTCCCTTGCTAATTGGAAACGTCCCTCGTTCCCCTTCTCCCAGTGTGATAATGCGATAAAGAACTTTGCCCTCAGACATGCTCCTCACTATGGATGATGCCCAGAACCCCCTCAGAAGTGGGCTTCCCCTTGTGGAACCTATAAAGATTTTTATTGCAGGCAATGGGGTTGTGAAACCTTAGCTAAAAATTGAACCCCTAAAAAAGGAACTGATAAGCATATAACCCTATTTTGCAATTTTAGCAAACAGCCAAATAATAATGATTGCTTGGCTGACAAATGCAATCCAGTTACAATAACAGTTTTACATCCAGAAAACTCTGAATGAATCAAAGGTCGTACCTGGGGAATTAAACCTCCTATTCCTTCAGCAAGGCAGCTTATGCGCAGCATTAGGTAAAAAATGTTGTTTCTATGCTAATCACTCAGGAGTAATTAGAGAAAACATTAAAACACTCACCAAAAGGTTGAAAGATAGAGATAAAGAAGAAAATTCTGGCTGGTATGCTTCCATGTTTAAAACATCACCTTGGTTAACAACTCTCATATCTGCTGTTGCTGGACCTCTCCTATTGCTCCTACTAGCAATTACCATAGGGCCTATCGTCCTAAATAAGGTCCTAGCCTTTATTAAAGAGAGAGTAGATGTAGTCAAATTAATGGTACTCTCCCAGCCTTATACCCTCCTCCCAAGTGATGAAGAGTCAAGGGTTTGACATATCCCAAAAAGAAAACGGGGGAATGTTAGGAACAAGGAAATTGAGAACTAAGAATGTGACATCGATAGACAGGAATAGGGAACTTTTGCATAGGCCAAAAGGAACTAGAAGAGAACACAGGGTACAGGGTAAGGTTGAGCAAGACCCCACCCTGTTCCCGCGTGCGGCCTCTGTAAACAAATAGCTAACTGCCACGTCTGCTTCTGTGTAACGCTTGCTTGCTCCCCCCTTTATAAGGACTTAGCTGTAAGCGCCAGGCGCGACTCTCGTTTGCAGCCCCTTTGGGCACCGTGTCCCCGGACACCCTGAGAGCTCGCCCCTGCGCAGGTTAAACTTGGCCAATAAAATAACATCTTAAACCCTGAAAGTCTCCGATATTTGTTCTCGCGTGTGGTGGATTCAACACTAACTCAGTCCACAAATACAGAAGGCAGGATGTTTTATAATAATATATCTTCACTTAAAGTAAAATTACAGGGTGGGAACAAAATCATTATATTTTTAATATTTCCTAACATCTGATAAAAGAATGCAGACAAAACACTGAAAATAATTCTGAATATCCTACATATGTATTTTAAAGAAATCATTATTTCAAATGAAAAAGATGAGTTCTGGGAAAAGCTTATATAGTGATTTAAGGAGCTGGTTTAGATATACTCATATCCAAGATTCTATCCTCTTAACTGGCATAAGATTTTGTCTTAGTAATCAGGTTAAGTTACAGATGGAAAAGATATACACTTGTTTGATGACCTTTTTTTTAAAAAATTTTAATATATAATTTTATTGCTATATAATTTACATACCTTATTATAAAGTCCACCAATTTAAAGTGTACAATTAAATGGTTTTTAGAATGTCTAGAATTGTGCAACTAATGCCATAATCTAATTTTAGAACATTTTTATTACCTCCAAATGAAACTTTGTACCCACTAGCAGTCACTCCCCATCTTTTCCTTGCCTGTCTCCTCCCCATCTCCTCTAGTCTAAGGGAACCACTAATCTACTTTCTTTATAGATTTTTAAATCACTTACAACTTATGGCTATTCCATTTTTCATTTCACAATCTAAATATACCAAAGTCTCCTAAATATGAGCCTAAAATAACCAGAGCTCTACAAATATAATAAATCTTTAAAGCTAATTTTGTATTATTTTTACATCTTAAATCTGCTGATTCTATTACATGTTTGCAAATATCAGTATTTTATATCAACTGTTTTTTATTAGGTTAATTAAAAAACCCTGTTATTATCCTCATCATGTTCTCATTGTCTCTTTCTCATCCTTCACATATGTTATGAATTAGTCTTAATCTTTCTGTCTCCTACAAAACTTGGTGTTAGGGTCTTTTGTACATGGTTAATTTCTTAATGAATGTATTGTTGAAGGTATGGACTGTATTTGTGTTACACGCAATACAGAACAACCATGACAGTCAAATAAAATTACATAGAAGTAAGAGTTTCTGATGAGACAAAACGGAAGATAGAGGGATGCAACAAAATAATGAGAAGCAAAAGTCACACATTACCAACATTTTGAAAAAGATGACTTAAATATATCAAATTTAATAATATAAAATTGTTCATTTGGTTTGGGTGCTTTTTGTTTTGTTTGGGAATTGTATAATGCTTTTATGAAGATATGATAGAATTACTTGCCAAAGGAAAATATTGTACGATACAAAATACTGAATTCAAGTAGTTCTTGGTATCCTGGTGCTCAAGCATTAATACCAGGACCACCTCCTTCTAACAAAAATTTCTGTAATTTCAGCTGGGGGATTCTGAATGAGGAAAGTCAACTCTAAATAGGAGGAAGTGCTCATAAATGTATTCTACAGTGCTCTGATTAGTAGCTTATACTACTTGAGAAAAAACTTTCTAGGAACTGATGCTGATGGAATAGTTGTAACTATTGCTCTGTATGTTGATGTCATTTATGATGCATAGTAACTATAATATGTGTGGTATAATTGGTCTCTAATGTAAATAGATGATATTTTAAAAATTAACTTCTCAATCAGTTGTAGGATAGCAGAACACATTTCCTCATTAAAATACTAGAAATAGTATTAAAGTTTCCCTTAAACATCCTTTAGCCCATGAATGTTGTGTTGGTTTGAAGGTGTTTATATACCCCAGAAAAATGCTATGTTCTTTAAATCCTTTCCTGTGGGTGCAGACCTATTGCGGGTGGGACCTTTTGATTAGGTTGTTTCAACTGAGATGTGACCTGACCAATTCAAGGTGGATCTTGGTCCTTTATTAGAGTCCTTTAAGAGAAGATAAAAGGCAGAAAAATTTAACTTAGAAAGGAAAGCCCTGGAGGAGCTAAGAGCGGACCCAGAGAAGCTCAGAGAGGCCACTGGAACCAGGAGCTGAAAGCAACAAAAGCTGGGAGTGAAGGACCAGCACACGCCAGCCATGTGCCTTGCCATCTGACAGAAGAACCCTGGATGTTGGCGGCCTTTCTTCAGAGAAGGTATCATCCTGTTGATGCCTTAATTGGGATATTTTCATGGCCTTAATACTGTAAAGTTGTAAACTAATAAATCACCATTGTAAAATCCCACCCATTTCTGGTATATTGCATTCCGGCAGCTTTGACAAACCAGAACAAATGTAGTGTAAAAAAAAGAAAAAAAGAGCATAGAAAATAATATTGTGGAAATTTTTTCTTTTAAAAATTATGTATTTAAGCATACAGAACACAGACTAAAACAAGAAATATAATTGATTTTCATCATTATAATACTTGCAATTAAACAAAAATGTAAAATAACATTAGCAATTTATCTTGGTCTTGAATATCAATGCCTGCAGAAAAGCAGAATAAATAAGAAAAGTATTCAATAATTCATTCAGAAAGAGATCATGAACACTTTTTTCCAACAAACATTTACTAAATGACCATAACCTGCATAAGCACTAGGAATACACAATTTCTACCCAGGGACTGAACAGTTTACTGAGGAAGACAGTCAAATAAAAACATTACTGTAGTGTGTTAAATGCTCTTAAAGGGCACACTGAGAGATGAAAACTCATACAGACTAATCTGGGAAAGAAGTAGAGAAATAGCATTCTGGGTCAAGGTAAGCATAAGTCAAGCTCACAGTGATCTGCCGGGGATCAGTTTGTAAGTAGGATGTTAGGGATTGATAAATGTGAGGGCTGAAGATAGAGAGATACACCCACAGAGACATGATCAAAGGTCTCTGTGGCAACCTGTAGCCTGAGCAAAACAGGCCTGCAGAACTTCGGTGCATAGCAGTCTGCATGACCTAGGAAACGAAATGTTTGGCCTATTGTCTTTGTAAGCCAGTAAAGAGAAAAAGGGTAAATTGACCTTAAAATGCAACTTTATGGGAAGCAGGCAGGAAGCAAGAGGCTCTTAGTCTCACAAAAAGAGCAAAATGTAATTATTCAAGTGTTATTCTAGTCCTTCCTGCACCACCCCCCAGGTCAGAGTGACCTATTCCTGCATCTATGCTCCCCCCACCCTCAGGAAGGCTTTTGTCTTAAACCCTTATAAAAGACTTTCTGCCGTTTTTGCTTTGCTCAGTCTTCCCTGTGAACGCAATGCCTGCCTGGCCTGAGAGAGCCATCATGAACTCTCCACAACTTCTCACCCTGTAAGTAAACCCTGAATAAAAGTTCATGTATCAGAAGATGCTCGTTGTCTTTTTTGGCCTCTGGACTGGCATGGCCCTATTGGGCTGCGACAGTCTTATATGACAAACTTGAGTTTGGATTTTATCCTGAAGTTGGTTAAGCAAGACAGGATCAGATCTGTACTTGAGAAAAAGAGTCCTCTAGCAGTAGTGTGCAAGATGGTTTGGAAAAGGAAACCTAGAGCCAGTCAGAAGGCTATGGTCAGTCATAGTCCAGAGCAGTGGTCTCCAAAAGTAGGTATGTGAAAATAATTCCTTTAAGTATGGGAACATTTATTTATATATATTTTAATATTGCATAATTCTAAGTTTTTATTTTCTATGTAGGTTCTATAATATACATAATAATATTACTCATATGATGGAACATGCAAATAGTCCATAAATATATATTAGTAAATAAGACATATTTTGGTGGGTAAATGCTCAGTTTATTTGCTGATAGGGACTTATATAAAATAAGTTTGGAGATCACTAGTCTAGACCTGCTTTGTCAAATAGAAATATAATGTGAGCTACAAATGTAATTTAAAATTTTCTAGTAGCCATATTAAGCACAGTACAAAGCCGTTTATTTCTTATCATATACAAAAATTAACTAAAAATGGATAAAAAATGTAAGAGGTAAAAGTATAAAACTTATTAAAAACACAAGGATAAATATTCATGACCTTGGAATTGGCAAAGGATTTTTACATATGACACCAAATGCACAAGCAATGAAAGAAAAAAAGATAAATTGGACTTTGTCAAAATTAAAAAGTTTTGTGCTTTCAAAAGACACTACCAACAAAATGAAAAGATTACCCACAGAACTGGAGAAATTGTTTGCAAATAATATATCTCATAAGGGTCTAGTATCCAGAATACAGAAAGAACTCTTACAATTCAATAATAAAAAGACATAACTAATTAAAAAATGTGCAAAGGACTTGAAAGTTATCTTTCAAAGAAGATATACAAGTGGCTAATAAGCACACGAAAAGACCGTTAACATTATCAGCCGTTAGGGAAATGTAAATCAAAACCATGATGAGATATGACGTCACATCACACCCACTAGAATGGCTATTATTAAAAAAACAACCCAGAAAATCATTCATTGTTGGTGAAGATATGTAGAAACTGGAATTCCAGTATATTGGTGGTAATATAAAATGGTGTAGCCACTGGGGAAAAGAGTTTGATGATTCCTCACAAAGTTAAACACAGATACCATATAACCCAGCAATTCCACTCTTAGGTAAATACCACAAAGAATTAAAAGCAGGAATGCAAACATACTTGTACATCAGTGTTTCATAGCTGTATTATTTACAATAGCCAAAATGTAGAAACAGCCCAAGTGTTCACTGACAGATCAATGGATAAACAAAATGTGGTATAAAAATAAAATTGCATATTATTCAGCCATAAAAACAATGGAGTTCTGATACGTGTCACAACCTTGAAAATATTATGCTGAGTAAAATAAGCCACACACAAAAGAACAAATATTGTATGATTCTAATTATATGAAGTACCCAGAATAAAATTCAGAGACAGAAAGTAGATTACAGGGTACCAGGGGCTGGAAGGAGGGGGAAGTGGGGAATTATTGCTTAATGCATACAGAGTTTCTGTTAGGGGTGACGAAGAAGTTTTGGTAACGGATGGCAGTGATGGTAGCACAAAATAGTGAATATAAATAACTCCATTGAATTGTACACTAAAAATGGTTAAAATGGCAAATTTTATGTTATACATATTTAAAAAATGTGATCAATAGAATTATTGAGATACTTTACTTTTTTTTTGTACTAAGTCTTTGAAATCCAGCAAGTATTTTACACTTATAGCATATCTCAGTTTGTTCAGACTATATTTCAAGTGCTCAATAGCCACATGTGACCAATGGTGACCATACTGGACAGAAAAGATCTAGATTAAATATAATAAAGGCCTTGAGTTAATACGATATACTCATCTTCTGCCTGGAAAGTCCTTTCCCCCTGGCCTTCTGCCAAATGTCAATTCACCATTTCAGACTCAAGAAGATATGTCACCATCACTGGGACATTGCTCACAATCAACCACATTTAAAGATTGTAAGAGGTGAATTGTTGAGATAAGGAATTAATGTGAGAAAAAGTCAACTTAAAAGAGAACACTGGACTATTTTTTTTTTTACCCTTCCCTACTGTTAACATTTTGCATTAGTGTGGTACCTTTGTTACAACTGATAAAGGAATATTAAAATTGTATTATTAACTACAGTCTATAGTTTACATTAGAGTGTATTTTTTCCCTATATGCCACCCTATTATTAACAGCTTGCATTAATGTGGTACATCTGTTATAATTCATGAAAGAACATTTTTATAATTGTTCCATTGTTTTAGAATAGGGTCACTGTGTTCTACAGTCCTATGTTTTATGTTTTAGTTTTTATCCTAGTAACATATATGCAACCTAAAATTTCCCTTTTTAATCATATTTATGTATATAGTTCAGTGCTGTTAGTTACATTCACAATATTGTGTTACCATCACCACCATCCATTTCCAAAACTTTACAAACAACCTAAACAGAAATTCTGTAAAAATTAAGCATTAACTCCCCATTTCCTACTCCCAACCCAACCTCTGGTAAGCTATATTCTAGATTCTAAAACTCTATGTGTTTGCTTATTTTACTTATCAGTGAGATTCACTCAGCAAAATGTTTTCAAGATTGAGCCATACAGTCACATGCATCAGGACTTAACTCCTTTGTTTTTGTTTAATTTTAAAATTTTTTATTTATTGAGATTGTTCACATACCATACAATTATACAAAGATTCAAAGTGCACAATCAAACAATCAATTTCCCCAGGTACCATCATAGAGCCGTGCATCCATTACCACAATTTTTTTTTCAAATTTTTAGAACATTTTCATTACTCCAGAAAAGAAATACAGACAAAAAAATGAAACTCAAATCTTCTCATACCCCTAACTATCCCCCCTCCATTGTTGACTCATAGTATTGGTATAGCACATTTGTTACTGTTGATGACAGAACGTTAAAATACTACTAATTATAATTACGTTTGCAATAGGTATAGTTTTCCCTAAATGCCCCTCTATTATTTTTTTTAAAGTTTCAGAATAGTATTTAATTTTCAGATATTTATAGTCATCTTATTTGATATCACAAAATAGTGGTTGTGTTATAAATTTTACAGATGAGGATATTGTTGCACTACTCTCACCATACATAGGTTGCAGAATAAATCTGAATACAGATCAGTACTTCCCCTTCTTCCTCCTTTGTATATTTACAAATGTGCCTACACATAACCCTTGCTATTCAAATTATTTTTATCTGAACCAAGGAACTAAATGCATTGAGATAATTTTGTTTTGTTTATAGGAATTCTCACTGTAAACTATACAAGCTTAGGGATCAGAAACTAAACAGATTTTTTTTTCCAAACCCTGTAACTGAACTCAGAAGCTAAAATCGTTGAGTATTTTCCATTAACTATAAAGTAAATAGCAAATCTTGGGTCCACAATTAATGTTCTTTTGTTTCAGGATATGAAATAGAAGTTAATAATTGCTACTTAAATTTAGTGGTTCAATGACTACCATTAACAGATGTCTCTCCATATATAAATAGACATTTTCACCAACACTGCTCCCCATATGCCTTTGCTCTATATATCCCATGCCTATCTCCAGACAGGGCATCTAATCTACACCAACCAATAAAACATAATTGAGAATACACATTTTTCAACGGTTTCAAAAAGTATAAGAGTATTCCTTTGGATTTGCAAAAGAAGTTTATATTTTCAGACTTAAATTTAATAATTTTTAATTATTTTTAGTCTAATTCCTGTTTTATCAATTAGGAAACTAGGATTCATCATATGAGTTCAGTGAGATGACCACATTTACAATCAGCAAGTCAGAAAAGTGAGGCAAGTATCTTCATCTTCTGACTTCTAGTGTTTCAGAAAGAATGTCATACCATAAACCTGAGTTATCCATTTGAAATAGAGTGAAAGAAATGGTAGCATGGAATAGGATGTGATACCAAGTAAGTTTTCTCCTTCATAATGTCACTATTCTGCAATGTCTGCTTATTCCTCTCTGAAATATGGAATAAAAATAATTTAATATAGGGTTGTGTCTTATGATGACTATGATGATAATAAAGCCAAACTTACATTCAGTGGTCACTATATGGCTTAAAGATACATCTTTATCTAATATTATGGAACCTTTCTTCCATCTCTCTCTCTGCTTTCTTGGTTTTTCTGTCAGTAGGGCTCCTTTTAGTATCTCAAATAGGGCAGGTCTTTTATCAGCAAAATCTCTCAGCATTTGTTTGTCTGTGAAAAATTTAAGCTCTCCCTCAAATTTGAAGGAGAGCTTTGCTGGATAAAGTATTCTTTGGTGGAAATTTTTCTCTCTCAGAATTTTAAATATGTCGTGCCACTGCCTTCTCCCCTCCATGGTGGCTGCAGAGTAGTCAGTCCTTAGTCTGATGTTTTTTCCTTTGTATGTGGTGAATTGTTTCTCTCTTGCTTCTTTCAGAACTTGCTCCTTCTCTTTCGTATTTGACAGTCTGATCAGAATATGTCTCGGAGTGGGTTTATTTGGATTTATTCTATTTGGAGTTTGCTGGGCCTTTATGCTTTGTGTATTTATGTTGTGTAGAAGGTTTGGGAAGTTTTACCCAACAATTTCTTTGAATACTCTTTCTAGACCTTTACCCTTCACTTCCCCTTCTGGGACACCAATGAGTCTTATATTTGGACGTTTTATTTTATCTATCATATCCCTGAGGACCATTTAGAATTTCCCCATTCTTTCTTTTGTTCTTTCATTTTCTGTTTTGTCATACTCCAGATAGCTGACTCATTGTTCTGCTTCCTCTAGTCTTGTACTATGAGTATGCAGAATCTTTTTAATTTGGTTGACAGTTTCTTTTATTTCCATAAGATCATCTATTTTTTTAATTTACTCTTGCAATTTCTTCTTTATGCTCTTCTGGGCTCTTTTTTATGTCTTTTATATCCTGTGCCACGCTCTTCTTCATGTCCTTTATATCCTGTGCCATGGTCTCATTGTTTGTCTTTAGTTCTTTGATTAATTGCTCAAGTACTGTATCATCTCTGAGCTTTTGATTTGGGTGTTTGGGTTATCCATATCATCTGGTTTTTTCATATGCTTTAAAATTTTCTGTTGTT
>PVKY010010727.1:0-12445 GCA_004027775.1 Bradypus variegatus
CCAAACCCACATCCCCAGGTCCCAAAGCAGAGGCAACTACTATCGTCAGTATTCTCCCAGAGATATTTTAACTAAATACAGTTAGAGATATCCTAAAGATAACATCATGAAAGGAAATCACCAGGCTTTTTCGAAATGATTTTTGAATCAACATGCCCATTTTCAGTCAAGGATTGGGTAAAATGGGCTAATCTGTAATACAGAGATTAGCCCTATATTACTACTATATTTTCTGTTATACATAAAAGGATCACAAGTAGTTTTTCACAGATAAAATTTACATATCACTGTCTCTAAATTTTAATTCTAATATTGCACCATCACCATTAAGAGCTCAAATAATTTGTCCTTTCCCTGATTCTTCTATTCTTCCATAATCTAAAGTTTTTTTGGCTTCTAATATTTTATGTATAAGTATTTACCTATTTTTCCCTTTTCTTGTATATGTTTGTTTTTTATCTCTCTACTTTTAGTACTTACTTTAGCCAGACACCAGAAGAAAATATTTCTGCTATCACTTTAGGTACTACTTCAACATCTTCTCCTTAAAGATGTCATTTCTATGACTAAAGGATACAGCACTCAAGTATCTAGAATGTACACCACAGTTAGAAAAGGCAAAAAAAAATTATACCTAGACTGCAGTTAGATACTGAAGAACCAAGAACAAGTAAAACTAACCAAACAATTGAGGGTAATCTAGAAAAAGAAAATCAGATATTATTTGCATTAAAAGAATATTTTCATTTTCAAAACCTAGGTTCCTTATTTTGCCGAGCTCACACATTTGAAATCACATCATGCATCAAAAGAAGGTTTGCACACAGGTTTTCATAAATACATACATTGTATAAAGCAAGATTTACAGGTTTCCATTTATAATAGAGTCACAGTGCTGAACCTCAATTTACGGGAATAAATTAGATAAACAATTTTAACAAATTTTTTACCCATGAAAGATAAATCAATACCCACCAACATGCTGGATTAAACTAACTATGCCAAGAGCAATTAATGCTCTAATAAAGCTCTAATAAAGCTTCATTAAGTAATCAATTAGAATCATTTAAAAGGGAAAAAGATTTAGCAAAAGGCACCTGGCCAATAGCATTAGGTTCATTTTTAAAAGACCATGCTTTCTTTGGCTAGAGCTGAAGGCAAAGGAATTTGCCCTCAAAAATAACAGACTAAGGATACATGGTTTCTAGCACTTTTGATTTTGTGATTATTGTGAACATTATGGTTCAGTAAATTATAATTTTCCTTTAGAGGTGATTTTTTAAAAATTTGCTACAAGACTTCACAGAAAAAGTGATTTTATAAGTTCTTAATTTTTTTTCCTATGGAAAATTTTCTTTTCAATAATGATTATCAACCAGAAAATAAGATTAACTAATACTTGTTTTACTCTTAAATTTTTAGGTATATATTTAGATCATAAATTGCAATGTGACCTTAGGCAAGCTACTTAATTTCTTTATGTCCCCATATTATCACCTGTAAAATAAGTTAGTCTAAAAGTTATCTATAATATGATTTTCAACATGTTCCCCAACCCTACATCTTTGATGGTTATGATAAAGTCTGCTGTCTCCTCTACTTTCCTTTGGGGAAATCACTTATCTGAAATTACTTTCAGCTATAAAATCTATGAATCTATAGTGACCATGAAACGAAAACAACCATCTGAAATCATGTAACTTTTAGATGCAGTTTTTCTTCTTTTCCTTCATCAAATCACTATTTATCGAGCATTGTACAGCAGGGTTCTAATACAACAGGCATGGTTCCTGAATAAAAACATATTTTGTGGGGTGATTAGTAAAAATAAAAAACAAAAAAATACCATAAAGTTTAAAGAAAACATGAAGTATGCTAGAACGGTTTTCAAACATTCCCTCCCTCCCACTCTTCTATTTCTATTTTGGGACATTAATAGGAAATTAATAACAATTTAACAGTAGCATTTGACAAGCATTCAAGGCATCCATTAAGGTAGAGTTTGAAGCTTCAGTTTACACATGGTTTAGTTACTCCCAGACTCATACTAAGCTATTGTTAGGTTTATTGATTACCTGCAAAACATTGTAAGGTAAGATGGCCCACTAAGATAAATGGATATCTACAAGGACAGAATAGGTTGGCATCCATCTATTTTATCACATTTTCAGATCTATTATATCATATGTGTAGGTTGAAACAATTTATATGTTATATCAGCTATTTCATTTGGGACAAATTTTTAAGTTTACCTGCAAAATTAGACCAGAATTTCAATTTTGAATATATAGTAGAAATTTCTCCTCCCTAAATTTTAAACGCTTTCCCCTGCTTTTAGGAAATATAACTGCATAATTCAAGCTCCTTCAATACTGTGACCTAGTTTCCTCTTTGATGTTATAAACAGCTTATGTAACTATAGCAACCATCTAGGGAAAATTTATGTTCTTCTGGTCAGCAATATGCAAAAAGTATACCATAGTGCTATTTTTCTCTCTGGAATAACCAAAGTGGATAATGTGTGTTTGCTTCCTTCTTGGTTATGGGATATGCTATTTTATTATACAGAATCTCCTCTTGACTACAGTCCCAGTCATTCACAGTCCCTTTGTTAAAATGTTTTAGGATTATCTTTTGCTGCTAGTAGTCATCCTATAACTAAAAGTAGTAGAATTGACTATATACACCAATTTCATATCTGTGTTCTCTACCACATAAACTACAAGTATAGGCTGATATTGCTCAGATTTTTAATTATCTAGAGAATCTGAAATTTTCTTAACTTTGTCTTTTGGTCTTAAATGATTTGTTAAAAGCAAAATAATTGCTAAAATAGATTTACATCTCAGTGGGTATAGTGAGAGACTGAGAAGAGTTTTTACAGTTTATAGAGATTTTTATATTTTTTCATTTTAGCTCTGCTTTCTATTTTTTTCTACAGTTGGTGTGTAGTACTTAGGTAACAAAGCAATTAAAAATGCTTTAAAACTTAGCTCAATGGAGATGAGTATTAATTAGTTGTTTTTTAGTTTCTACTATATTCATGAATTGATTTTTCAAGTTTTGTGTTTTTTTTTTTCAGTATAATTTAAAATACTTCACTGGACTTTCTAGGAAAAATTATACTCTAAATTAATACAAACTAGTTCTAGACTTCTAAGGATTTACTTATTTGTATTAGGCACAACTGTATTTCTACAGTGGGCTATCAATTGATGACCTTTGAATAGGAGGATTTCATTTACAGTGATTTTCTTGAATTCCCTTACAACAGTGCTTTTCAATCATCTAAATACCTTCCTTAGAAAAGCACTGCTAACTACACTTCACTGAATTACATAGGGAATTAACTGCATGGTTTTGAAAAAACTAACTGGCTTTGAAAAAACTTTATCAACCAAATGCAATGTGTGGAACTTATTTGGATCCTGTTGAGCAAACCAAGTGCAAAAAGGTGGGGAAATCTGAACTGTCTGAATATTAAAATGATACTAAGAAATTTTTTTAGTTGTGATAATGGGATTGTGGTATGTTAAAAAAAAACCTGTTAACTCTAACCATTCATATTCAGAGCATTTACAGATAATACTAGCCATTACTGTACTAATATCTCTACTTTTGTGTATGTTTGAAATTTACCATAATGAAAAGTTTAAAAAGTATTAAAAGGAGAAAAAAGAAAAGGATTTCAAATTTAATTGGTCTGACTGAAGCAGAAGCTGAGTTTTCTCAGGAGATATCACAGTAAATATATTGGGAATCTATCAGAATTACTTGTTTATTTGTTTTCAATTAGAATTTGAAGTTGTTGCACTGGCCTCTCACAGCAGAAATAAGAGCTACATGAGGTAACTTTGGAGGCATAAACATTTCCTACCAGGGACAATCTCGACTTAGAAGTTAAAGGTAATCCGCATATACTTCTAATTTGGAAGCATCAGTTACTTATCTTTTTCAGAGTTTTCTTATGGTGGAAAATGCAACGAAGAGCAAATTAAGTTGTCTCTTTGTTTTATTCGTAGAATTAAATATCTTCTATATTGGAGAATTGGGGACTTTTAAAATTTGCATTTTGCAGAGAATAAGGAGACTCATTCTGAAGAGAACCTAAATTTCCAGTCAAGTGACTACTGAGAAGACAAGATACATTAATAAATAACAAAGGTCATGAGTTGGGTTTGGGGAGTATGGTGATTTTGTTTTCTTCTGTATAACTACTCTCCCCACACAGGCTGCTTTCCTAAGTACAGCCTTTGATTAACCTTTATAAATTAATAAAGCAAGAAAGGTACATATCTGAAATAATTCATACACACACACACACATATTACCATATTAGAATGTGCTTTAGTTTTATGCCAATACAAACTGAAAAATAATTTGAAGTTTTTGCTTCCTATCAGCCTGTATAAAAGAATTATGAAAGGTGAAGATAATGCTATAAAAGGTTTCCTATCCCATTCTCAACTATTCCTCTCACTTTGCTCTAGGTTCCTGGAGGGGTATTCTGCATCATTGCCTTTGTTCATTTCTAGTTTCTATCCACTTTTCATATCTGCTGGCAGATCACATGTCAGACTGAATAAAATCCACAGGGAAATTCGGTATCAAAATTAATAAGTAACAAAGAGTCATACATTATTTGGGGGCCTTCAAGAAATGCTAGCTGATGCAAATTTGTGAGGAAACAAAAATAGTATCATTCAGGTAAAAACCAGTAAAATTCAGTTCTTACCAACAACTGGTTTTTGGCAAGACCTGGCTGCTTAATCTGAACGATTTAAAGATGACAATAAAATCTCAAGACTGTTCCCAGAAATTCAAGTGGTCAAAACCCCAAAGTGTTACATGATAATGACATACGACAATCTACCAGTCCTCTGCAATATTTTTGTTGTTCCCAAGACGTCGAATTCCCTGGCGTGCTTTATTTTGGTTTGAAATTTAAGTTTTCCTCTAGATTTCTCCTTGCATTTTAGGGACTCGAGCCTAATTTCAATGGTTACTTAGTATTAGCAGCTGTTTCAAAAGTGCTCTAAATAGGTCATACCAGAGGTGCATACTAGAGGTTGCAAACAAACTGGATATACGAAAACCCAAACTCATCACCCAAACACATTTTCTCAAAGGCACTACTCACAATAAGGTTTATTTACATAGGCATTCCATTAAAACATTAAAATTCTCCGTGTACTCGTTCTAGTTACACCAAGTAGTTTCAAAAACACACGTGTTTATATATACTGAGTATATCTGTAATTAAAAATATCTCCTCTGGTTGGCATTTCTCTGAACAAACGCTATACAGAAATTAAATCCTGAGAGTCGAAGGCTGTGGGCAGGATTCTTGAGTAAGGTTTTAATTCTCATCTCCGATCCTCCCTCCCCAGTGTTTGTTAGTCCTAGGATAAAAGTGGGTAAAGACACGGAAAGTTGGTGATGTGCCTCCACTAAGCCAGTTTGCCCACACCGACCTTTAAGGCTTAAACGTTCTAAAGATGGCTTGTTGGACAAACACGTTTCCAGGTCAGATTCAGTCCTGCATCCTTTCCCCCAAAATTAAACAGTGGGTTCCCGGAGAAGGGGAGGGACAACAAAACCTGCAAGATACCTCTGCGCACGCCAGAGGCCAAGAGGGAGATTTAAAAATCGCGTGGACATAAAACGCAGGAGGCTGAGGGGGCACCGCCTACCTCCCAATTAGCCCGGGTTGCTCCTTGAGCCCAAGGGCTGCGGCGGGAGGAAGGGGAAACGCGAGGTGACCACAGAATAAGCGACACCGCGACTCGCGGCGGAGAGCCCGGCAGCAGCGACGGGAGCACAGCCGCGGCGCATGCTGGGAGCCGCGCCCCGCTGCACGCTGGGTCGCGTAGTTCCGGCAGGCCTCACTCCAGGTTGTAGCGAATCGCCTGCTGCTCCTTTTAAGGTTCGAGAGGGGCTGCACTAGATCCACCTGATGGCAAGAAAGATGGTAGCACCGGGACGAATAAGCTGGACGGAGTTTCCCTCTTCCTGTGAGAAGGACGGAAGGAAGAAGTCAGTCGCTTTCCCTCTCAGGCTCCATTCAGACACTGAGCGGAGAGGCGGGCTTGACAGTGCTTTCCCTTTAAGTGGGGCGGGGCGCACCTTGCCGTTTGGTCGTCCTCCTCACCCTCCCCCTAAGCCAAGAGTTGACAGACCAATCGCCCGGGTGGCGGAGGGAAGGCGGGAGAATGCGAACCCTCTGGTAGGGCGGTAGGGGCGGACCCCGGCCTTATTAGGAGTGAGTCCTGCGCAGGCGCAGAGGCAGCCTCAAGAGGAGGGGCGGGTGCAGTCCAGTGAGAGACTCTCCGACAGGCACTAAGGGTGATTGGGGGAAAAGAGGGCAGCGAGAGGTTTGTCATGGGGATCCAAGCTATGAGACGGCGTGGGTAGCATCTGGGGACTCCGAGGGGAACAGGAAGTGTCAACGCCCGGGACCCCGGCGCCAGCTCCGCTGGGGCGATCCCCGCTGCTACAGTCCTGGGGAGGGAGGAGAAAGGAGGGGGCACCGATCTCGCCCCGCCCCTGGGCTTGTTACCGCGGGGGCGGGGAGTGAGGACTTCTCTTGGGGGGAGTGAAGATCGGGGGACTCGGCTGTGCCCTCTTGAGCGGCTGCCGGTGTCCCCGCCGTGCCGGGCTGCTAAACGCAGGAGCCGCGGCGGCCGTGGCTGTTGCAAGTGTGGTTGCTGAATGCGGAGGCGGCGGCGGCGGCGGTGGCGAGGAGCAGCGGCGGCGGCGGCGGCAAGATGTTAGGGCAGCAGCAGCAGCAACTGTACTCGTCGGCCGCGCTGCTGACCGGGGAGCGGAGCCGGCTCCTCACCTGCTACGTGCAGGACTACCTCGAGTGTGTGGAGTCGCTGCCCCACGACATGCAGAGGAACGTGTCTGTTCTGCGAGAGCTGGACAACAAATATCAAGGTAGGGGGCCACAGGGCTGCCTGTGGGGGTCTTTCCCCGCCAACCCGGATCCGCCGGCCTCCTAGAGCGATCTCTTGGAACCTGACCAAGGAAGTACCACTTTTCCCTTCTCTTGTGACAGTCTCACCGAGTGCACAGACGAGGTCTGGTATGTGGGACGGGAAAGAGGGATGGAGACCGGGTTCGTGGCCCTCCCTTCCCTCGCTGCGATCGGCGAGGGCTTCTGTGGGGTTTCAAGGCGGGGAGTGCCGCTCGTCAGCCCCCACTGCACACCCAGCGGCTGCAGCTGCTGTGGAAGGGAATCAGCCATTTTAAGCAGCAAGCATTTGTCCTGCCGCTTATCCGCCCCATGCCGCAGACCCTTCTGCCCCGGCGAGGGAGTATAAGGGAGAGGCGGCCGGCCGCGACCGAGCTCCCGCTGGTCTCTGGGGCCTGGCTTTCCCCACCCCCCCTTGGCCCCCACCCCCTGAGAGCAAATGCATTGGAACGTGCGGGGGGGGGGGGCGAGAGAGGGCCGTGAAGGCGGACTCCAGGGAGTCCCTCCCGCCTCTCTCTGGCTCCCGGCTCAGGGATTGAGGAGTCCTTTCCTCTCTCCAGCCCCAGAGAAAGTTCCGGGCCGCAGCTTTTTCCTAGCTCCTACAGCCGAATGGTTAAAAGGGGAGGGGTCCCCCGCGGGGAAACGAAGAGGGGTGTGTGTGGCGAGGAGGGCCCCTAGTCCCTGGGGGCGGGGCCTGGGCGTGACGTAAGGTGTGGGAGGGGCGCGGACGCGCGCGCTCTCTCCGGTCTGGAAAATAAAAATGGCTGGTCGCTGGATGGCTTAGGCGGAGCTGGCTGGCTGGGAGAGGGTCAGGGCCATGCGAGACGTTGGTTCGGCCCGAGCCGAGTCATTGCTGGGGTTGGGAATACATGTTTGTTATTTTTCGAATTTTCTTTCCAACTACTGAATCACAGCGAGGGCACAGTCAACTGCTGAGACCATCGCTGGCCCTGGCATTGCATTGATTCTGGGCCTTGCGTCACTTCCGGGTCCAGGAGGACGTGGGTTGGTTGACTGGGCAACCGCCTGGCGTCCCTTCAGCCCTGGGTGCTTCCTCCGCCGAGTTTACGGGATGAGAACCACCACTTGTGGTCAGACCCGAGAAGTTAGGACAATCAGCATTTCTTCACTGAAAGTATCGTTTTTTATCCTCTATTGGTTGGCCTTTCACCTGCTACTAGGAGAGGAAGAAGTTTAAAAGGAGAGTTGTTAATGCGCTAAATTTAAGGAACAGACCTTGGACATTAAGGGGAAAGAGCCATGCGGACTTCAACTTCTTGCACGCGTTCTGTGTTTTCTAGACACTTCACTAATCCTATGATTTAGTCTCTAAGGAGTGTGGCTTTTCCTCGCCTGTGGCATGTTAGGACATTTAAATGTCTCCATGATTTTGAATCCATATTTTATTTATGCCTTCTGAGCCCATATTGTCGATAGGACTAATCTTTGTTAGTGGGGAAGGGAATTAATACCAACTGATTTATATCTGCGAATCGCTGCTCCAAGTCTAGAACATCTCATTTATTGTTGTGATAATCCTATGAAGTAAAATTGGATTTTCCTCATTTTAAATATGAAAAACTTGCAAAATGTTGAAGTAACTTGCCCCGGTAATTAGGTGGGGAATATTTGATCCGAGCCTGCTACTTCAGGTGCACATCCTTGTTTTTAAGCTATTGAAACTTTTCTCTCTTTATATAAAAGCCCAAGGGAGCACATAAAGGAAAGGGTAGCCTAAAAATGATACCTATGTATTTAACAATTCTATATTGAACATTTTTAGTTTTTCAAATAATAATAATCCTGCAGTTTGCAAAACTTGCAGATTTTTACATTTCTTTAAAGGCAGGTGTTTGTCTTCACAACAGTTATTTTCTGTTCATTTAAAGTTGGAAAGGACACTATAATTCGCTCATAGGGAAATCTGCATTCTTGGCCATCTACAATTGTCATAAGTTGCTCTGGTAACATAAGAAACAGAAGTAGGCCTTACAAGATTGACAAATTATAATAATCCTCAACTCCATTAAGATTGTTCATTCAGGTAACTAATTTCAAGATTAATATAAAAACAATGATCGAATTTCACTCTGTGTACATGCTTACTAAGCTCATCTTTCACAGTTTTATGTGTACTAAATTTACGTACTTTTGTGCTCTTGGTTCATATTACATAAGTTTATACTTAGACTCTTAAGTATAAATAAGTTTTAAGTATATGTAAGTTTATATAAATTACATATATATATATAAAATATATAGCAGTCAAAGAAATTTCTTTCCCATGTATTTGAATCACTTTCAGGAATTACTGAAGAATCTTTAAAATAGAGAAAAAATTTCATAATTGAATGAAGTATTTTTTAAGAGATACAGTTTTTAAGGAAACTCAAGTTTTGTTTCAGTATTTTCATTCATAATTTCTTAGGTAAATAACAACTGTAGACTAAAATTTAATACTTATGTTCAAGTGCCCTCAACGTGGCTTAGTAGAAAGTACATTAGCTTTGGAGTCAGACACAGATCTGGCTGAGTTGGAAGCTGGGTTGTTACCTCTTGAGCTTCAGATTCTTCCTTCATTTGTGGAGATGATGGCTTTCTCGTGGGGTTTCTGTGGGGGTTAAATGAGAAAATCTATACCACATAGAAGGGGCTTAGTAAGTGTCAGTTTCCTTTCTTCTACATAATTAAGGTACTTGAAAGTGTGAATTTTTATCTCATGTGCTGGTATGACACATAATGTAATTAGCTTCCACCTCTATTGCAGAATATTCTAAATAAGGTTGACTTTTTTTTTTAATTCTCAAATGTCTGAGGAGAAAATATCTGATTTCCTTATTTTACTGGGAAGAAGATTAGGTTCTTAAAAAATTCACTAAGATGCTGAGGGGACAGATGGGAACTTTGTTCAAAATACAGAATTCAGATATGAGTACTCTAAAATCTATGGTGGCACTTCATCATGTATCCCAGGTTCAATAGTTGTCCATCAGGTATGTGTAACTGTAATTTCCAGGTACACATAATTTCTCATTAAGAGTTGGGTTGAATAGTTGCCTCACTTACAGACAGCCCCACAATATATATTTTACTTTCTAACATTTCTGCTCTCATCTTTAGAGTAATAATATTGGGATATAAAACAGTGGTATACCATGTGGTGTGATAAAGTAGAGTTAATTTTTGTTTCTCCAGTTTTTAATAAGACAACTCTTTTAGATGACATTATATCTCATAAAGAGAAGAAATAGAACAAATTTGAATAAAACAAATCTTAAGTAAACTTTTGGTCCCATTTGAAACTCTTTCCAGAGCCATATTAAATTTGTTTAGTGTTTCACATGCTATACAATACCTAAATCAGCAATTCAAACAGCTTATAACCAGCTGCTGATTTATCTACAAAGGCAGAATGACCCAATACTGACTTTACTGTAATTATGTTAGTGGCTTGGTCTGTTGATGCCAGACCCTGAAACTAGTTTTGTTGTCTGGTCATGCTAATATAAAAGAGCTATTAAAATGAATATGATAGGAAGCTAAAAGTTGCTTATGTCTGCTTTGTTTAATAATGTCCAGGCATGTGATATGAAAGTAAAGGAATAGTATCTCTCTGGAGTCATGTAAGCAAGCCATTGACTGAACTATAAACACAGTTGGACTGTAATCTGTGGCTTAGTCCTGGAACCTCTTCAAGTTTTACAGCTGGGGTTTAGCATGTAAATTTTATAGGTAGGAGTCTTTTGAGTTCAAAACAAAGCATAGATGATAAGACACGGAGCAAGCCCTCAAGGGGCACATAGTGTTCCTGCCCATGTGAAATACTTTTGATTATTAATTAGACCTATATCTCTTAGCCTTTTTAGTATAGATTAATAAGTATTACAGTTTTGTGTTCTTTGTTTTCAGTAGCCTATTTGTAAATATATTTTCATATTGTGTAACAGTTGGTCTTTGTATGTGAAATAATGTTTTTAATGTATACGTACTATAGAGGAGTATGGTTTTATGGTTTTAAGTTCTAACTTCACCAATTCCATAAAAAAAAAATTGAAAAATATAAATGCTAGCACAATACCATTCTGATTTTTCTTTTCTTTTTTAGAAACATTAAAGGAAATTGATGATGTCTATGAAAAATATAAGAAAGAAGATGATTCAAACCAGAAAAAACGCCTACAGCAGCATCTCCAGAGAGCATTAATCAACAGTCAAGAATTGGGAGATGAAAAAATTCAGATTGTCACACAAATGCTCGAATTGGTGGAAAATCGGGCAAGACAAATGGAATTACATTCACAGTGCTTCCAAGATTCTGCAGAAAGTGAAAGAGCCTCAGATAAAGCAAAGATGGATTCCTGCCAATCGGAAAGATCTTCGAGAAGACCCCGCAGACAGCGAACCAGTGAAAGCCGTGATTTATGTCACATGACAAATGGAATTGAAGACTGTGATGATCAGCCACCTAAAGAAAAGAAATCCAAATCAGCCAAGAAAAAGAAACGCTCCAAGGCCAAGCAGGAAAGGGAAGCTTCACCTGTTGAGTTTGCAATAGATCCCAATGAACCTACATACTGTTTATGTAACCAAGTGTCTTATGGGGAAATGATAGGATGTGACAATGAACAGTGTCCAATTGAATGGTTTCACTTTTCATGTGTTTCGCTTACCTATAAACCAAAGGGGAAATGGTATTGCCCAAAGTGCAGGGGAGATAATGAGAAAACAATGGACAAAAGTACTGAAAAGACAAAAAAGGATAGAAGATCGAGGTAGTAAAGGCCATTCACATTTTAAAGGGTTATTTGTCTTTTATATAATTCATTTACTTTCAGAAAATGTTTTAGGGTAAATGCATAAGACTATGCAATAGTTTTTAATCATTAGTATAATGGTGTATTAAAAGTTGTTGTACTTTGTCTGTGACCTTAATTTTCTGCACTGAATTACCAAATATTTTAAACCAGGTAGTCTTCAGATCACCTGATGTAAGGAACAGGAAATGGGGGAGAGGGTGGTATGAACATTATAGAAACTCTACAAACCATGCCTATTTCATTTCACTTAAAACTTCGGTGTTGTTTTTGGATAAGCACCAAAGTTTTGCTAGCATTTTAGTTCTACATGCTTAAAAAAATTTAGATATTGTTGGATTTCTCAAAGCATCAAATTATCTTGGGTAATTTAAAATATGAACACTATACAGTTTAGAGTTTTTTTTTCTCCCTAGGCCCATTTATACAAATACTTGTTCATCTCTAGTTTTCCAGGAATTCAAGGAACTAGAGATAAGAATAATTTGGGATTCCATGTGGAATAATATGCTCTTTATTAGAGTATTTGCTGCTGTATTTTCCTTAGTAGCATTTTGATACACTGTCAGTAGCCCATTTGTAAATGCCTTGCTGCTGCTTCATAGATACATTTAATCTAGTGCTTAAAAAGGGAGGTGTTTTTTGTTTTTGTTTA
>PVKY010010728.1:0-12444 GCA_004027775.1 Bradypus variegatus
ATCCTGTTAAACTATTTCCGATCCTCAGATGAAAGGTGTGCTCGTCTTATTACGGCCCTAACAAAGTCACTGGGGGCTGCTCAGAATCTCTGATCTTTAGACCAAGTTAAATGAAGGGAATTAAGGGCTCTCTAATACCTCAAACGCCATGCTTCTTTTTTTCCCTTGCCTTTTCAAATGGGATTTCTAAATCGGAAAAGGGAGCCTATACTATTCCAGTTCTACCCAAGGCATCCTTTGGGGGGTGTGGAGGGAAAAAATGAGATGGAAAGGGGAGATCTAACACAGGGAAAACCTGGGTGATCAAGCTAGAAAACCTGAAAGTAATACTATGGACTTCAATGCTCATAAATAAATAATTAGAAGATGATCCCAATTCAGAAGTGTCACGAGATGCCATAGGGAACCTCCTCCCTTAAATAGGCTCCAGAAGGAAGCTCCACAGAGTCCCAAGATGGAAAACCCTCTCCAAACGGAGTCAAAATAGTAATTTTTTAAATGGTAGAAAATGGCCTTGAATTCTGAAGGACAACTTTACAAATGGTAATAATCCTTTAATCAGCCACTGGCAGGGAATATGGCATTTGGTTCAGACATTTCACCAATTACAACACGCTGAGTCCCTGCATGGTGCTTTCTAAATAATCAAATCCAGCTCTTAATAGCCACTTACCCAGACAGGAAGAGAAAGAACAAAACCAAATGAACATGAGAAGATGCCATTACTAAAGAAAGCCCAGCCCAACAGGTCGTTAGGAACTGACCCGGGTAAAGTTTTTTGATTTAGGGCTTACGAGTTCCAGAAAGGGAGAAAAAGCCAAGAGTGGGAGACCCAAGAGCATGTTCTTTGGAATTAGAGAAACCCAAGAGTGGACTCAGCTCTGTCTTAAAGTCTTAGCTAACAGTGAGACTTGAGCCAAGTTCTTTACCCTCCCTGAGCTTCAGTTTCTCTGTGTGTGAAATGGGAATTTATCTGCCAGGCAGGGTTGCCCTCAAGATTGGAAGTAATCTGTGCAAAGTGCCCACGTGGTCTGTGGTCCGTAACAGGTACTAAAGAGAAGCTACTTCCCTTGCTACTGTCCTCCTCCCTTCCCCTGCCAGCATCACCTTGGATGGAATTGGGACAATATTAGAGCAGACACTGACATTTGCACCCCCTGAAAGAGAAGCCCAATTAATTATCACTTCCCAAACCATTTCTTCATCCTGTAATAAGCAGGGGAAGGACATCTGTCCAGAGGTGAAGACTGGGCTGGTGATTGGGATGGGACCTGGGGACCAGTGCCACGAAGCTACATCTGTGCCTGTGATAAATTTTGCAGTTTCCACTTGGTAACTCACGGAACCTGAACCAGGCAGGAAAGCTGCAGGACAGTCACCAGATTTGTTGAAGAAATACGAGTAATAAAGAGGATTATTACTCCACTTTATGAGTCCAATCAGGAGTGTGTGTCCTTTAGGGTAACCGAAGATTAAAAAAAAAAACACCAGCACTTCTGACCACTTCTGTAGCAAATTCCACTCAACATTAGCTCAAAAAGATGGGGGTGGCAGGGGGGGAGGTCAAGTAGAAATTCTATGCATAGAGGCTGCAGTTCCACTGACACTCTTCAAGGGCAGTTTGTCTCAAAGGGTAGTCTGTGGACCACCTGTGTTATCATCATCCATCTAGGCGCTGGTTAAAAACATGCAGAATTAATCAGTTTCACTGACTCAGAATTTATGGCTGTGGGGCCTGGGAATCTGCATCTTACAACAAGCACCACTGGCCATTCTTGTTTACACTTACATTGGAGAAGCCCTGCCCCATGGCAATCACAGTTGCTGCTGATAAAGGAACAGCAGGCCTGTTAAGGAACAGAAGCCCTGCTGCTTAGGATGCCCCGGAGCCGAATCCCCCGCAAGGGTGGGATAGCTGGCCATGCTTACCGCTAACGACTCAAAAGTCAGCCTGAGTGACTGCTGTTGGAGAAGCAGAGTGAGGTGAAGAGTGCTTTGAGCTTAATCAGCTGTCGTTCGGGTGAAGGGCGGCATCAGGCCCACGGGCCAGCTCAGCCACCACAGGTGCTGCTTCCTGGAAGGGTGCTGGAAATGGGCTCTTTCTGGGGAGCACTCAGAAAGCAGGGCTGAAGTCTGGATGGGGGGTAGGGGCTCAACCCCTGGGCTTGGGCTTTCTCTGGAGCAGGGCTGGGGCTGGGAGTGAGCCCTGGGTCTCCTAATTACTTCTCCATCATTATTCTCCACACACTTTCCATTTCCTTACCCTGTTTTATTTTTCCTCATAGCCCTTATCACTACTGACATTATGTTACATATGCATTTGTTTGCCTGTTGCCTGCCCCATACCAGAATATATCTCCACAAAAGTTGGCATTGACTATTTTTTTTTTAACTTGTGAATCCCCACTGCCTGGAAAGAGAGCCTGGCAGTCACCACTCAACAAATGTTTCTTGAAAGAATGAATGACTGTCCTTGCATCTCCCAAGCATAGTTGGAGCTCAGAGGAAAGCCTTCCCAGCAATGCCCTAAAAGCTGGCGGCTTCCTGTGCTCAGGGAACTATGAGCCTGAGGGCATGATTTGAGTTTAACAACCCCAAATTGCACTTTTGCTTTTCTACATCAGTCTCACCTCCAAACTGTGAGCTCTCTCACTGCAGGTGCTGGGCCTTTTTCAGTTTTGCTTCCCCACACCCACCACATCCACATGGTATGTGCTCAATAAATCAACTGTTAGATGATGAAAGAACCATTTTGTCATATTCCACCCTGTAGTCCCTGGATGTCTCCCTAACCCAGCCCCCATTTCAGAAGTTACAAAAACTGGTAGCTATTGGCATTGCCTATTCTCACCTGTCTGGGCCTCTTTCCTTTTACCTTGTAGTCTTCCAAGAAGGGTGGCCTTGTCTTGGGGCCCAGCACAACCACTGTCCTGGAAAGAACTCCACTGGGCCTCGTGAGCAGAGCCAACTCGGGGCCTCTTGGACATGGGGCACGAGGGACAGAAGGCAGGCGAGATGGGGCCTCCCCCACGCAGCACCGCTGTAATGTCCTTGGATGTCTGATGGAGACTTCTCTTCCTGGGCCTCACCCCAGGCCTCTGCTCGCCCAGACACTTCCAGGGAAGAGCCAAAAACTCTTCATCTTTAACAGACTACCAAGGTGATTCTGATGCATAATTTGTCTTAATGGCTAAGCACTTAGGCTTTAGAGTTTGACATATTTGGATTCAAAACACAGCTCTGCCATTATTAATTATTCAAGGACAAGCCAGGTAATTTCCCTGAGCCTGTTTCCTCATTTGTAAAGTGGAGATTAATACTAAATCCCTATTTTGTAAGTTTAAATGAGCAAATACATGTGATACAGCTAACAGAGTATATGGCCCATGGTACATACTTAATAAATGAAAGCTGCTGTGATGATGATGATGATGATGATGATTCTTAAGAGTCTCCTGGAAAGGAGACTCTGAAGCCCCTTCAGAGCTATGTTCCCTGTTCAGCCACCCTGAAGTCAGGAAGCTCTTTGATGTGTCTGCTTTCTACTACAATTTGTGCCTCATTTCCTATTTTTTAGCCTTTCTGAGGCTGGAGAAGAGCTAGAGTAAGAATAGGAAGTTAATTGTCAGGGCAATGGGGAGGATGGACAGACCGTCAGAGAAACATGCGGACTGACTGTCAGAATCCCTGCATCCTCTGATGTAAGAGAACTGGAGAAAAGGAGAATAAAAGATTAATGGAGGAGTAGGAAGCTGAAAGGAGTTCTGAAGGACAAAGCCTCCTGGAGATGACGGGGAGCAGACAGGTCGCAGAGAGTAGGGAGGGTGTGATGGGCATGTGGGGAGAGGGGTGCTGTGGGTTGGTCAGAGAAGAGCTGATGGGAGAGAGCAGGCAGCCCACCCCAATGCTGAAGGAATCCCCCAGCCCACATGGGATCCAATCTGTGCCTTACCAGCGGGCTCCACAGACCCCAACACTGGTTCCAAAGTGAGGGTGAGAGTCAGGGAGTAGAATAATGCAAAATTGTGGACTAGGCTTGGGAATGCCTTCCTTACATGGCACCCTCCTCTGCCCTTCTCCCTGACAAAGCATGGGTGCCTCCCTCTC
Organism: Bradypus variegatus; assembly: GCA_004027775.1. NCBI lineage: Eukaryota > Metazoa > Chordata > Mammalia > Pilosa > Bradypodidae > Bradypus > Bradypus variegatus. The sequence goes on from PVKY010010728.1 coordinate 4,108, forward strand.
GGTATCCTGCCCATAGTGGATGATCCTGGTGGCAGGTGGGGTGAGGCTGGGGCACACCAGGTACCTTGCACAGGATGTGGCCTTTTGCTCTGGGGGACCACTGAGACCAGGAGATCAGACCGAGTTCCGAGCTGAAGAAATAGGCTGGGGACAGAGGAAGGAACGAAGAGGAGGGATCTGCCATCACGTGGCTTACCTGCCGAAAGCCATTCCTCGTGAACTGTAAGATTTTCAGGGCGTAGTTGGACCTCTGGCCTTTGCTGTTGAATTCAATGTGGCCGGTGAGACCTTCCAATTCTACCTGTCCAAGAGAGCGTGAGTTACAGCACCACATAGGCCCGGGTTTCCTCTCAGCCCCAAGACAGCATCTCACATATGCTCTATTTAAGGATACTCAAGAGTGCAGAAGCCACACAGACCCACTTTCCTGGCCTCCTCCCAGCCACAGCACCTTATTCTACAAATGAGATGTTGCTGGAGCCAGTTGTGACTTGGCTGGGGCAGGGGGAGGAGGATGCTCCCACACCCAATGACCCCATACCTGCCACGATTTTGGCTTAAGCTCCGACTGCCCTGTGCCCGTGCTTCAAGCCCTAGACTATTAATAGATTTGATCTTCTTTGGGCAGTTGCTCACCCACCCCCCAGGTCTGCACAAAGTCAGGAGGCTGCCCCTGCTGACCACAAATACAAACAGACTCTGGATTATGCTTCTCCAACAGATGTTTTCTTTGTTGGTTATAGATCCAGGCCTATCCCACTAGAAGAGGCTCTGCTGGGGAGATGAACGCTGGGAAAACCCCACAATGCTGGAAGGCCTGAGCCGAAGAACCCCACAGGGTCAGCCGCCAGCAGCACTGCCCTTCCCCAGCTGTGCCGTGCTGAGCTTTGAGGGGACCATCTCTGAGCAGAGAAGTCAGGTTTGGAGCCTGGAATTGAGGAGGCCTCTAATAGTCTAAGGCTCAGGGGCTGATGCCTTGTGAACAGCCTTGCTGTTTATTCTCAGTGGTTTTATTAGGGATTGGGGAGCACATGTGGCCCCTGCTCTGCTGAACTGGGGTCCCCACAGCCCGCTGTTTAACCTGGGGTGTGCCCCTCACCATGCGCAGGTAGTTCATGAGGCTGGTGCCGTGCTGCCAGATGTGGGCCGAGCCGCAGGACAGGGGCTTCACGCCAATCTCCTGGCTCCGGTTCAGCTCCTGCACTGCAGTCACCACAGCGTAGACAGCGTCGAACAGCAATGCGGAGGAGAGCTGGGAGGCCCGGCAGGAGGAGGTGGCCACGTGGGCAGGTGGACAAAGGGAGCAGAGAGGAAGAAATGGGATGAAGGAAGGGGAGGGGTGGGCAGGCAGGAAAGAAGAGAGGAACAAATGGAGTAGGCAGAAAACAGAAGAAAAGCAAAAGAAGGCAGAAATCAGGGCATGTGTTTGCTGTCCTTGATCCCCCTCCCATCACTGGACTGGCAGGCTCTGCTTTGGCTAATGGTCCTGGGCCTCGCCAAGGCAGGGCTCGCTGGCAAAAGCAAAGGGACTCAAGCCTCAAGCTACACCTTTGGGACCCTTCTCTCTTTTTGCTCTAGGGAAACAGCAACTTCCTTGGCTTTCAGGAATCCCCGAGAAGGGAGAACTTGCCTGTCTCAGATTTGCCTATTCTACAAGGTCACTTCCTCCCAGAAGATCTCTGTGGTATGGTTTCTTCCTAGAGGTACCTAATATTACAGTCTGCTTTGTACAACTCAATTTGGTGAGTATTTATGGAGCACACAAGTTCAAAGCCTGAAAATGAGTGAGACCCTCTTCCAGTGATAGATTACAGCGATGGGGGAGGGTGATACAAGGACATGGGACACAAATAAAGGTACCGTGAATGAGATGCACCCACCCAGATCTATGGGGTTCCAGAGAGAAAGATATCTTATCTGGTTGAGCGATTCAAGAATATATTTCTTGGAGGATGCAGCATGGGAATTGAGCACTGAAGGGTTCTGGTAGATAAGTTACTGTATATGGGAGCGGGGGGCAGCTGGGGAAGGGAGGAAGGCATTCCAGAGGGTGGAACTGCATGTGCAAAGGTAAAGGGATGGGAACAAGCAGAGAAAAGTTGGAGGGAGGTGAGAGTAGAAAGCGATGAATCAGAAACGTAGGCAGGGGTCCAACTGCTGAGGACTTAGAACAATGGAGAAGAGGTCATCATTGCAGTTGTATATCCATATTTTTACCTCTCCCTGTTAGATTATAAGCTCTTTAGGACAGGGAACACACAGGGTCCTAATCTCTGTATCCTGCATAGTATCTATCTGTCACAGGGCCTGGCAGGTGGTAAGGACCCCAACACTTATTTCTTCACTTGAATTGAATTTAATCTGGGCTGAAATGTGTCCACAAGGCCCAGCCTGCATGCAACTCAATGAGTTAACTCATAGTTTGCAGTATTTATGGGTGAAGGCTGAGTGTTTGGGAGGAGGTGGCAGGCGGAGAAAAACAAAATACTCCTGTCCTTGGGGAATGTGCAGTTTCACGATTCAATGAGCACAAATCCTCCGACAAGGAAAACCTAGCAAGTGTAAAAAGCTATAAGGTGAACACTGCACAGGGGACCTGAGAGGAGACTGAGGAAGGCAGGTGGAGGTTTCCTGGGAGGAGGGATGTTGGGAGGCTGGAAGTCCACACACCACCCAATTACAAAGCACATTCTGTCATGGAAGCTTGATGTTTCACCAATGGCAATTCAATACTGCTTCTCCCAAGTCCCCTCTCTCCTCCAAAGATACACTTGTGAGGGCTTGCAGAGCATGCTCCCATGTGACTGACTTCTTACAATTCTCCTTTTACCTGGCTAAGATCCTGGACCCTGGACCTTCCCAGGTTAGAGGGAGGGAGGCCACCTTGTGACCTCTTGGATTTACTCAAGCTCTCTAGACAGAGCTTATGCAACTCAAGACAGCAAAGTACAGAAGAAAGAGCTTGCAACTAGGAACACTCAACCCAGAGTCTAGATCCCAGCCCCTCACTTATGTGCTCAGTAATCCTGGGGTACATTACTCAACCTATCAGAGTAAGCAGCATTTTCTTTATCTGTAAAAGAGAGACAGAAGTTCCTACTTCATGGATCTGGAAATGGAAATGGTCAAGTGCAAATGTCAGGGGTAGCTATTTCTGAGGGCAGAGGCTGTGCATCTCTAGGTCTGGGGACAGGTGTTAGCATGTACTCAGAAAACAGGTGTTACTGAACTAAGGTACTGGGAAGTAGTAGGAAGAGGGATTTACAAGGGCAGAAAATAGCCTGGGAAGATTGACTTTATTTCCATCACAGTTTTGCTACATGCTACATGTTGGGCCATGAACTGGATGAGCTGACTTTGGACAATCTTTTAAAAAGATAATCACAGGAAGCATGCAGTTGACCAGATAGATGGTCATGTAAGATGCTTCAGGGTGCTGTTCCTCCAGAGAATCTTTGAACAACTAACAAAACCTGGCAGAACCATCTTCCTCAAAACTCAGTAAAATAGTTAAAGGGTTGCAATAACAGGGCAAGTTCCAAATCAAGAAAACTCAGCTTTAAAAATTGTAGGAAAAGCCCATGGTGCCCTTATTGGCCCGTCCCCCACCCCTTCCCGGGCACAGTGTAGATCCAGCCTGCACTCCCATTGTGGGTCCCTGGCTTTGTTCCATAGGGAGCAGAGTAACCCCTAAGTGCACGCAGGGGTGCCTGTATGTAGGTGCTGATCTTTTTGGATGGCAATCTGAAAAGCTGAAACAGGAAACTTCTCTCTGGCTCACCTTCCTACAACTTGCCTTGTAGTCAGGGCAAGCAGCTTGTGGACAGCTAAATCAGTGTGAGAAACAACTAAATCAAAGTGGCTTAGGGCAAAGGATTACTTGCTTTAAGCAATACAACAGAGCACCCCAGAAGATGAGAAGTCTATTTCATGGGGAGGAAAGGAGGCAATGGAATTCCTGTAAACAGAGGAATTCCTAGGGCCATGAGTAAACACAAGCCCAGGATTATATGCAGGCTCAGAACAGACAGAGAAGACCATGCACTTTACATTCACCCCAAGATGATCTTCTTGACAGGAGGGCTAAATTCTGAAGGAAAGTGTCAACCAATGCAGAGCCAATTTGCCAAGATGAGAAAGGTGATTTTTTTGCCTTCGTTTGTTTTTGTCAGATCCTGACCCACAAGAAATCTCTGTTATGTCACTAGCTGGATACAGATTTAAGGAATAGAGCACTCAGGGACTAATCCCAGATTTGAGACTCTAAAATATTGAAATGTACAGTGTGCAACAAAAGAGCATAAGACAAACAAAGAAACAGGAAAAGACAGCCCATCCAAGGAACAAAGTTAAACTTCAGAAAACATCAGTGAAGAAGACCAGACAGTGGACATATAAGACAGAGAAAAAAAATGATCCTCAATATGGCCATGGAGATAAAAGAAAACATGAAGAAAGAAGTAAAAGATATCAGGAAAATGATGAATGAACAATATATGAATCCCAATAAAGAGAGAGAAATTTTAAAAAGGAAAACAAATAATGGAGTTGAAGACCACAATAATGGAAATGAAAAATTTCCTAAAGTGTTTCAACAGCAGATAGGAGTTTGCAGAAGAAAGAATCAGTAAATTTGATACAAAACAATTGAAATTATATAGGCTGAGGAGCAGAAAGAGAAAAGAATTAAAACATTGAACAGAGCCTAAGAGACCTATGGGACACCCTAAAGTATTCCAACATACACATTATGTGAGTTACAGAAGGAGAAGAAAGAGTAAAAGGGGCTGAAGGAAAATTTGAAAAAATGATGACAGAAACTCCCCCAAATAAACAACAACAACAAAAAAATGAAAATACATTCAAGAAGCCCAATGAACCTGAAACAAGATAAAATAAAGAGATTCATGCCTAGAAACATAGTAGTCAAACTGTTGAATGTCAAGAACAATGAGAGAGTTTTGAAAGCTAAAAGAGAAAAGCAATGTGTTATGTACAAGGGAGCCCAATAAGATTAAATGCTTATTTCTCATCAGAATCCATGGAGGCAAGAAAGCAGTGAGGCAAAATATTTAACAGGCTGAAAGAAAACCATTGCCAACCAAAAATTTTATATCTGGCAAGGCTTTCTTTCAAAAATGAGGGAGAGACTAAGACATTCCCAGACAAACAAAAGCTGAAGGAGTTCATCACCACTAGACCTACTCTACAAGAAATGCTAAAGGGAATTCTTTAGACTGAAAGGAAAGGACACTAGACAGTGGTTCCAAGTGGCATACAGAAATAAAGGTCTCCAGTAAAGGTAACCATATGATAATTATAGTTTCCAGTACTAATGTAATGTGTTTTTGGTATTGTATTCCAGTTTTTACTCCTCATAGGTTCTAAAATGGAAATGCATAATAATAATAATGATAAATCTATGGTTTTGGACATACAATGTATAAAGATGTAATTGTTAATAAGTACAACAAAAAGGTGAGGGGAAGGAAGGGAATAGGGACAGTATATGTATATGCTATTGAAGTTGATATCAAATTAAATATGATTATTATAGATTTAGGATGTTAAATTCAAGCTCCATGGTAACCACAAAGAAAATATCTGAAAAATATGTACAATGATTAAAAATTAAATCATTATGCTTAAATATATCTAATAGAATTTAAATACCATAGCAATTTGACATCTATTACCCATTTAAAGAAATAAATAAGTTTTTCAGTAGTTGAAAATTTTAAATTAGCTCTTCTCCTTGTATATGTATTTCCATACCACTTTCAGCAAAGAATGTTGTAATGTAATATATTTTGATGCTTGAAGTTTTTTATTGATTGTCCTATCATCTTCACATCAACAAATAATATGTGGCAATAAATTTCTAGTTCTTGCTTTAAAAATTAAAAAATATATATATACAGAAGGAAATGAGAAGGGACCCAAATAGTACACTACAAAAAACCAAATAAATATGAAAGTAGGCAACAATGGAAGAATTGAGGGGCAAAAATGGTATAAGACTTACAAAGACCGAAGTGCAAAATGGCAGAAGAAATTTGGGAATTATCAGTAGTTACTTTAAACATAAATGAATTAAACTTTCCTGTCAAAAGGCAGAGACTGGCAGAATGGGTAAAAAAGCATGACCCAACTGTATGCTATTTACAACAGACTCACCTTAAATTCGAAGACACAGGTAGGTTGAAAATAAAAGGATGGAAGAAAATATACCACACAAATAGTGACCAAAAAAAAGAGATGGGAGAGCCATACTAATACCAGATAAAATGGACTTTAAGTCAGAAACTGTTAGGAGGGACAAAGAAGGTAACTGTGTACTGGTAAAGGGGTCTATTAAACAAGAAGATATAACAATTATAAATGTATATGCATCTAATAGCAGAGTCTCCAAAATATATGAGGCATATATTGACAGATTTGAAGGGAGAAATATATGGTTCTACCTTAATTTAGGAGACTTTAATACAGCATTTTCAATAAAGGATAGAACATCCAGACAGAAAGTCAGTAAGGAAAGAGACGACTTGAATGCTACTCTAAACTAACTAGACTTAAAGACATATATAGAACATATTACCCAACAGCAGCAGAATACACATTCTTCTCTAGTGCACATGGGTCATTCTTCAGGATAGACCATATGTTAGGCCACAGGAAAGAATCAATAAATTTAAAAATATCAAAATCATACAATGTATCTTCTCTGATCACAGTGGAATGAAGATACAAATCAATAACACAGGGAGAACTGGAAAACTCACAAATATGTGGAAATTAAACAACATACTCTTATTAAACAATTAGTGGGTCAGAAAAAAGATCACAGATGAACTTAGGAAATATCTTGAGGTGAGTGAAAATGAAAACACAACATACCAAATATTACGGGATGCCACAATGGCAGTAATGAGAGGGAAATTTATAGCCCTAAATGCCTATGTTAGACAAGAAGAAAGACCTAAATCAGAGATCTAAACCTGCAAGTGGAGGATCTAGCAAAAGAGGAACAAACTAAACCCAAGGAGAACAGAAGGAAAGAACAAAGATTAGAGCAGAGACAAATGAGATAGAGAATAAAAAAAAAACAATAGAATCAACAAAACAAAAAGTTGGTTCTTTGCAGAGATCCATAAAATTGGCAAACCTTTAGCTAGACTGACAAAGAAAAAATGAGAGGATGCAAATAACTAAAATAAGAATTGAAAGGGGCACATTACTACTGGCCTCACAGAAATAAAAAGGACCATAAGAGGATATTATGTTCAAACGTACACCAACAAATTAGATAACCTAGATGAACTGAACAAATTTTTAGAAACACACATACAACACTGGCTCAAGAAGAAATAGAATATCTCAATAAACCAGAGAAAAGAGATTGCATCAACTTCCCACAAAGAAAAGTCCAGGATTAGATGGCTGCACTGGTGAATTTTATCAAACGTTCCAAGAAGAATTAACACAAATCCTGCTCAAACTCTTCCAGAAAATTTAAGAGGAGGGAACATTTCCTAACTTGGTCTATAAGGCCAACATCACCCTCATACCAAAGCCAGATAAAGATATCATGAAAATTACAGACCAATATCTCTCATGAATATAGATGTTAAAATCCTCAACAAAATTTGAGCAAACCAAATCCAACAGCACATTAAAGAATTATACATTATGATCAGTGGAATTTATACCAGGTATGCGAGGGTGGTTAAACATAACAAAATCAATTAATGTAAAACACCTATTAAAAGAATGAAGGAAAATACCCACATGATCATCTCAATGCAGAAAGGCATTTGACAAAATCTCTGAACCCCTTCTTGATAAAAAGACTTAGAACACTAGGAATAGAAGGAAACTTCCTTAATATGATAAAGCACATATATGGAAAACCCACAGCTAACAACATACTTAATGGTGAAAGACTGAAAGCCTTCCTTCCAAGATCAGGAACAAGACAAGGATGCCCATTGTCATCACCATTATTCAGCATTGCACTGGAAGTTTAGCCAGATCAATTAGGCAAGAAAAAAAAAAAGAAACAGCATCCAAAATGGAAAAAAGAAGTAAAACTTTCACTATTTGCAGATGACACGATCCTATATATATATAAAATCCTGAAAAATCCACACCAAACTTCTAGAACTAATAAATGAATTCAGCAAAGTAGTGGGGTACATGAAAAGATACTCGGTATCTTTAGACATTAGGGAAATACAAATCCAAACCACAATGAGATATCATTTCATGCCCACTAGAATGGCTACTATTAAAAAATGGAAAATTACCCAAATGGAGGGGTTGTGGAGAATGGGCACA
>PVKY010010729.1:0-12444 GCA_004027775.1 Bradypus variegatus
AAAAAAAAAAAAAAAAAGAAATAAAAGGCATCCAAATTGGAGAGGAAGAAGTAAAACTTTCACTGTTTGCAGATGACATGAGTCTATAGGTAGAAAATCCAGAAAAATCTACAGCAAAGCTATTAGAGCTAATCAATGAATACAGCAAAGGGGCAGGCTACAACATCAACATGCAAAATTCTGTAGTTTCTTACACACAAGTAAGGTGCAACAAGAGGAAGAAAATTTTTAAAAATCCATTTACAATAGCAACCAAAAGAATCAAGTATTTAAGAATAAACTTAATGAAGGCCACAAAAGACCTATACAAAGAAAACTACAAGAAACTGCTAAAAGAAATCAAACAGGACCTTAAAAAATGGAAGAAAATACTAATATAATTAAGAGGTCAACTCTACCTAAACTGATGTATAGATTCAATGTAATACCAATTCAAATCCCAGCAATTTACTTTGCAGAAACAGAAAAACCAATAACTAAATTCATTTGGAAGGGCAAGGTGCCCCAAATAGCCAAAAATATCTTGAGAAAAGGGAACGAAGTGGGAGGTCTCACACTACCTGACTTTGAAGCATATTTCAAAGCTACAGTGCTCAAAACAGCATGGTACTGGCATAAGGATAGAGATACCACCCAATGGAATCAAATTGAGTGTCCAGAAATAGACTCTTGCATCTATGGACAACTGATCTTTGATAAGGTAGTCAAGCCAAGGCAACTGGGACAGGGCAGCCTCTTCAATAAATGGTGTTTGGAGAACTGGATATCCATTTCCAAAAGAATGAAAGAGGAACACTATCTCACACCTTATACAAAAATTAACTTGAAATGGTTCAAAGACCTAAACATTAGCACTAAGACCATAAGACTCTTAGAAGAAAATGTAGGACAATTTCTTCAAGATCTTGTGGTAGGATGTGGTTTCCTAGATCTTACACCCAAAGTGTGAGGAACCAAAGAACAAACAGACAAATGGGATCTCCTCAAAATCAAACACTTTTATACATCAAAGGACTTTGTTAGAAAAATAAAAAGGCAGCCTACACAATGGGAGACAATATTTGGAAACCACATTTCAGATAAGGGTTTAATATACCAAATATATAAAGCAATCCTACAACTCAACAACAGAAAGACAAACAGCCCAATTAAAAAATAGGCAAAAGACATGGACAGACACTTTTCTGAGGAGGAAATATAAATGGCTCAAAAACATATGAAAAAAATCCTCAACTTCACTGGCTGTTAGGGAAATGCAAAACAAAATCACAGTGAGATATCATCGCACACCTACCAGAATGTCCATTATCCAAAAAACAGAAAAATACAAGTGCTGGAGAGGATGTGGAGAAAGAGGCACTCTTATTCGTGTTGTTGGGAATGTAGAATAGTGCAACCACTCTGGAAGACAGTATGGAGGTTCCTCAGGAAGCTAAGTATAGATTTGCCATATGACTCAGCTATTCCTCTGCTAGGTATATACTCAAAGGAACTGAAAGTTAAGACACAAACGGACATTTGTAAACCGATGTTTATTGCAGAATTATCCATAATTGCCAAGAGATGGAAGCAGCCCCAACGCCCATCAATGGAAAAGTGGATAAACAAACTGTGGTATATGCACATGATGGAATATTACACAGCTGTAAGACAGAACAAAGACATGTAACATATAATAACACGGATGAACCTTAAGGACATTATATTGAGTGAAGATAGCCAGAAACAAAAGGAAAAATACTATATGGTCTCACAAATATGAAAAAACACTAACTTTGTGAGCTAAAAGCTGGTAACACAGGCTATCCAGAGATAGAAAGAGGGTAGAGATCAGGCATTTGATGCTGAAGGACTACAGAATGTTCAGCAGGATTGAGTGTACAGATCCAGAAATAGATAGCATAATACTGTGTGATGGTAACACAATATTGTAAGTACACTGAGCAAAGATGTCTGTGAGTAAAGCTGAAAGAGGTGGGATAGGGGAATGTGTGACACCAGAGATAAAGATAGATGATGAACTGTATAACTTAGCAAAAACTGGAGTGGCCAATGACTGTTACTAAGTGTACAGATATAAAAAGGTTTTCACATGTGGGAGAATAAATGAATGTCAACCATGCAGTGTTGAAAAAGGGATTGTATTTGGGAAAAAACATAATCAAAGCAAACTGGAGTCTATGGTCAACAGTAATATTGTAATATGCTTCCATTAAATGTAACAAAGGCAATAAAAAAAAGTAAAACACAATTACAGAAAAATTATTAAAATGCAGATAAAAGAAAAAGAGTATAAAAATCCGCCATAATCCCACTATCCACTGTTAGTGTTATACATTCTTATTTGTTCTAAACATATTTTCACAAAAATGGAATGGTACTATACATTCTATCATAGAACCTGCTTTTTTTCACTTAATCATATATAATAAGCACCTAAGTAAGCCATTGTATATAACTCCAAAACAGAATGTTTAATGACTACATAGTATTCCATTTTATTATTTTAAGATAGAAGCTGCCTTATCTAATTAGACAAAAACCAGCAGTTGGGAAGGTAACTTTGCAAGAGTCAATCAATAGATGACTGAAAAAATACATACACACATAACTTTAATATTTTATTTTAACTTAAAACATACAAATGTATATACCTTTGATAAAAGGTCAAGTTGGGGTTTTTGTGGACAGGTCAGCTAGAGATCCAAATCAACTTTTTTCATAAACTATTTGAATAATGATATCCTCAATTAATTTCCATTTTGGTTTCTCTGAAACAGAACAATAACTTAAAGACATTTTCAGAACTGAGAGGAGAATTGTGATTGATTTTAAAGATTTCCCCAGCCTTTTACATTGTCATACCCAATTCAATACTTTTGTAGCAAAAGCCTTTTTTTTTTTTTTGGACAGGGAAAAATGATTTTTATTTGACATATACAAAGAAAGCAAAGAAAACATGGATATAGATCTCAGTTCTTATTTCTGCAACTGTTTGTGAGGTTATAGTAGATACTGATAATATCCTACTTCAATTACTCATTCCATATTCCTTTCATCCTCAGCCAATATCTCAGCTCAACAGGATTCTTTTTATTTATTTTTGCAGTTGCTTTTTTTTTAACAGTTTTATCCACACACCATACCACCCATCACTGGCTCTAACTATAATCACAGAGCTGTGCTTATATCACCACCATCAATTTTAGAACATTTTCATAGCTCCAAAAAGAAAAACCTCATGCCCCTTACATCTCCCTATTAATGACACCTAGCTTCAATGTGGTACCTGTTTAAAAACTGTTGGAAGAACATTAAGATATTACTGTAGCAACAGCCTTCTCAGGTTCAAAGCTTCAACTTATGTTTCATAAAAATGACAATGTTCACACTCTTATTAATCCATTTAGGGCAGTGAAAAGAGATCTCTGATTTGAACTAAGATGACTTCAGCACAACCAACTCTGAACAAAACTTAGGTTGTATTTTCTTTTTTGAAGAATATTCTTTGCACATTTGAAATCTGTACCTTCTCCAGAAGTAAACACTAATAAAAACAATTGAAATAAGTTCAAAGTTGCAGAGTGAGTGTTTCTCAAATTGACTGAAGTGTTGAAATAAGAACCAAGAAAATTTATCCCCAATGGGAAGTATCTTTCATTTGCCTGACCACATAGGCATCAACTTAACAGACAATAAGAAAAAACAATAAAAGGATACCTGGTCTATTGAAGAAGGCAATCTAAATTACTTATCTAGCAGTAGGAAAGCAATTGGGAACCAATCATAAAACAATAGCAAAATTATATAAAAATACCATCCTAATTCAGTGTCCCTTCCTCCATACAACACCTTAACTTAATTATCAATGTTCCACTTTTTGGATTAGCCACCCTATGGTGGCTTCCCGCTTGTGATAAGCATTATCCTGGAAAACTCCATTCATTCTTAATAAAATAATATCTAACACTGAGCCAGGCACTATGCCAAGAGCTTCAAATGCATTATCTCATCTAGATGTCAAAACAGCATCATGAGTTAGGTGCTCTGCTAATCTCCATTTTAACAGATCAGAAAACTTTAAGTTTTGAGAGAAGAGGTTGCTTGCCCCAGGTCACACACAAATGCTTGGATTTCAGTGTAGGTCAACTTGAATAGTTTATACTCTTAACTTCCATCAAACACTTCCTTTCTGTATTCTCAGGAATGCTAAACTGATTGTTGTTCCGGTTTGCTAAGGCTGGCAGAATTGCAATTTACCAGTAATGGACTGGCTTTTACAACGGGGGTTTATTAGTTCACAAATTTACATTCTAAGGCCATAAAAGTGTCCAAACTAAGGCATCAACAAAAGGATACCTTCACTGAAGAAAGGCTGATGGCATCCAGAACACCTCTGTCAGCTGGGAAGGCACATGGTTGGCATCTGCTGGTCCTTTGCTCCTTGTTCTGATTTTAAAATGGTTTTCTCCAAAATATCTCTGGGCTTATCTCTCTTAGCTTCTCTCTCTCAGCTCCTGTGCCTACTTGCTTGCTCTCCCTGGGCATTTCTTTGTAAGCATCTGGGGGTCCTCTCTTAGCTTCTCCCGGACAAACTCTGGGCTGCTTCTCTTAGCTTAGCATCTCCAAATGTCTTGCTGTATGCATCTCCTAGCATCTAGGTCTGTGTCTGCCCAGAGCTCTCTTAAGGACTCCAGTAAACAATCAAGACCCACCTTAAATGGGCAGGGTCACACCTCCATGGAAATAATCTAATCAAAAGGTCTTACCCACAGATGGGTGGGTTACATCTCCATGGAAACAACCTAATCAAAAGATCCCACCCATAAGTATGCACCCACCAGAGTGAGTCAAGAGAACACAGTATTTCCTGGGGTACACAACCGTCAAAATTTGGCACAACTGTGTTAATATTAAGCAAAAACAAATAATTAGGAATCTAATTTGCTACAAAAGTCACATATTTCAAGAAAATATAAAACTAATGTTTAGTTTAATTGCATTGTCATGCCATTCTGAGATGTGTGGACAGCATCTTGGATTAATAAGTTTTGAATTACTCGGTGTAAACAAGAAGCAATATATTCTATATTGCAACCCAACACACATGCACGCACACACATAATTAAAACAAAATTTCACAAATCAATATGCTCACTACACATAACACACTCTGGTATCAAGACCCACTGAATTAATTTCACAATTCAACAATGGATTGAAAAACTGCAGTCTGAAAAAACACCACCTCAAATTATTAAGCAAACAATAGAAGCTGGTTGTCTTCTGAATTTTCAGCTTACTTCCATCCAAGGGCCCAGAGAGAGAGGTGGGAAAAAAATTCTTGTCCTCTAGGATCTGGGTTCAAGTCAGTACAAGGTGAAGAGAAATGGAGTTTATCAGTTAGAAAAATATTTATGTAATGATACAGAAAAATTCCTCTATGTATTAAGTGAAAAAGCAAGTTACATAAACAACCGATTTGTCTAACATATACATTTGTTTACATATCCAGAAATAAGGCGAGAAAGATACACCCCAAACTATTAATGACTCTCTCTTGAGGATGAGATGGCTATGGGCTCCCGCAGTGTTTGTTTTCTTTCTTTTCCTGAAAGTATACCATTATTGTAAAATAAAAGTAAAGATATTTCCATTTTGGAGGGAAAAAAGGTTTAGTTCACGTTTCTACCACGCACCACACAAAAGGCGCTGTTAAAGGCCTTCTTAGGAGCAACAAGGACGGGGTAATTCGACCAGATCCACACAACGGTTGCACTAAGGTGGTCAAGTGATCATTAAAACACAAATCGGACGACTCCAAAATAAACTCTAATTAACAGAGGTGAAGGGCCTAGGTCTGGGGACCGCTGTAAACAGCACAGGGCATTGGGGAGAGAGCTGTGTGTGGACAGGTAGTTCGGGACCTCGGCTCCACAGGTGCCTGGACCGCTACCCGCCGAGACAGGGCCCGAAATCCGACCTCCGCTGGCCGCCCCCTCCCAGGCCCGGAACGCCCCCAGACCCTGATCCAAGGCCTCGCCCGCGGGACCCTCATACCCAGGACCCCGGACAGAGGTGCCACGCAGTCTGCGCCCCACCTCCACCCCACCTCGAATCCGGCCGCTCACGCAAGAGGGGCAGAAACGGACTCCGGGTAGGGGGAAGCTGAGGACCTGCGAGGCCAGAACCGGAACCGGGCGAGCGGTCCGTAAGTCCCTCAGCAAAAAAAGAGCACCGGAGACGCAAAGCGAGCAAGCTCCGCCCCCGCCTCGCGCCTTGAGCCCGCGGGTGACGCTTGACTCTCGGCCGCCTCGCCCCGCCCCGCCCCGCGCCTCGGCCCCGCCCCCTCCTCGTCTCACCGCCTTCCGTGCCGCCTTTGGGGCTGTGGGGGGAGTGGGGCTGCCCCCTACCTATTTCGGCATGGGGACGGCGACCAGATCCACAGGTCGTCCACAGCGCGGCCGCCCGCCGCCCGCCGCCCGCGGAGACGGAAGTCCAAGCCGCCGGCCACTCACGCCTGAGGAGAGAAGCGGAATGTGAGCGAGTCTCGCGGAACGCGGGCCCGGAGTGGCCGATCGGGTTCACGCAAGCAACCACGAGCAACGTGTCCTTACGGCCCTGATTGAGGTTTGACGTCAGGGAATGTGCGATAACCGGTTCCCTTCTGACGCAGGAGGAGGAGTTCCCTTTTCCCGTGGGTCTTTGTCCAGTCCGGCCCTAGGAAGGAGGTTGTGAAAAGGTTTGATTTTTCAAAAATGACCAGACCCGTAGCGCATTTAAGACGTGAGATGGAGACCAAAGTTTTAGCATTCCAGGGCACAAACAGAGTTTACTTTCAAAGCAACATGTGAACTGCAGAAAAGAAAATGAGGTAAACATAGCTGAGAGGACACCAGTGCGCCGTTTCTATGTATTACAGTGAGGTGTAACTAACAAAAGCTGCTGTTGAATGATGCTTACTCCGTGCAAGGCACTGTGCTTAAGATATATGTATATATATATTTCCCTGCATTTAATCCTCAGAGTAACCCTATAAGATGAATCCTATTATTATCCCTCTATATAAATGTGAAAATTGAAGATTAGAGAGGTTAGGCATTCACTTACTCAGCGCATGGAATGGTTGTGGATATTAACTAAGATCCACTCTGTCATTCAGTTATATTCACTGTGGTACCCAATACAGATATAAACTGGTGAGCAAAAACAAACAGATTAAGTGTGATGGAGGACACAAACCTAAATCAATCACACTACTTAAAGTATAAAGAAAAGAATCATACCTAAAATAGATTACCTTCCTGCCCCCCTTAGGAAGCTGTCTTACGTAAAAATAATCTTAGAATGGGTTTCTTTTATCTTTGGCTATTGCTATAATTACCACTCCATTTTTTGGTAGTCTTTAAACCTGAGCTATTGCAACATTTTTACTTATATCCCCTTTAGATTTTTTAACACATCAAAAGGTACTGATTTATTTTAACACAAGCTCTTTTCACATCCCAGTCTTGCAGTTAGTGAAAGAAAACTGGTTATAGAATAACCCAGGCACCAATTCAGAGGTTCTAATAACTTTTTTCTCTCTTTAACATCTCTGAAATAGATGCATCTTACAAACTGTGGTCTCTTACAGTTGTAGGCCAGGTGGCAGTCTTGACCTAGTTGTCAGTGCCTCTACCTGCAGGAACTTGGATACAGCTGTTCAAATTGTCCTCATTTCAATTGAGTTAAGTGCATTGTTTAATAACATCCACAACACTAAGGGGGAAGGAAATTAATAGGTGTAGGAGTCTCTCACAATTGAAGAGAGAAGGAGTTTCCTACAACCAGAAAGGTTTCCCAGACCTTAGAAAATAGAGAGGTGGAATTGGCTGAATAGTTAACTAATGAACCTAATGGAAAAAGAGAAAAGAAATGATTTGGTTATTATTCCTGATGGCATGATTAGTCAATTGTAACTTCTCTAGGTTTTAGTCAAAAAGCCACTGAAGAAGAAAATTGAGTCCCAGATGTTATCTGAAAACTTCCATTGATGCCTCTGGTAGATCAAGACAGTGACAGCATCAAAACTTGTGGAGTGGGTCAGCTGTTTGAAGAAAATCCTGGATTCAGTAGAAGAGCACTCTTTTAAGAAGCATCATCCACACTTTTGGAGGTACAAGAAGACAATACTGTAGAAAATCATAGCCATCAAAAACTGATTCAGAAAAGTTGGACTGTGAATGTGAAGTTTTTGGAAAGCCTTAACAAATTTATACAATATTGCCTTTTTTCTGTATGCACAAGTTGGTACATGATAAATATCTTGTGTCTAAGTCTGAAAGAGCTCTTTCACTAAGTATGAAATAAAAATATTAGATTAGAAGAAGAAATTGTATTATAGTTTAGTTGACAGCATTTTTCCCCACCATGATACTACCATACCAAATTAGAGGACATGCCATCCTGCATCAGGTTTGCAGCCCATCCAGACCAGATTTCTGTCTACTGGCATGGGTACATCTTGTGGGAGAGCTTAATTATCTTGAGGATTAAGTTCAGAAAGTCAGAATTTATCCCCAATATATCCAGGCCCATAGAGAAAAAAGATTGTATATATGTGTATGTTTCACATTCTTCTTCAAAGAAAGAATAAAAACTTCTTTTATTTCCAGAAATAATTCCAGTCATGCCTTCATTTTGTAAGCCATTTAAGCTAACATTCAGAAAACAGCTATGGGAAGAGACTAGATCTCTCTCCTGAGTTAAATAGTCATAAAATAGTTTAGATTCCATCATCTTAGTGTTTAGATTATTTTTCCCCAAAAATCTATTGTGCCCTTCAATGAACCTATTTCTAAGTGGGTAAGGTCATTATGAAGTTTTTACTCATTACCCTAGAATTTTACCCCTCAAAAGAGAATAATGTCCTCTTTAAGCCTTGAGGATTTACACATATGCTCCATTCAAATAATAATTTAAAAATTCATGAGAATTCAGTGAATCAAGATGGTGGCATAAGAAGCTCCAGCATGATATTCCCCCACAGAATGTTTGAACAACTAACAAAAAATGGCACAGCCATCTTCCTCAGAGTAAAAGGGTTGCAGTAACTCAGTGAGTGCAAAATTGAAAAAACGCATCTTTAAAAGAAGAAGCTTGTGACATCCTTAATGATTCCTCCCCAAATCCCTCCTTGGTGCAGTATAGAGCCAACCTACACTTCCGTTTTGGGTTCTTGGCCATGTTCCAGAAGGAGAATAGTAACCACGAGGTGCATACTGGGGTGGCTGAATGTCAGTGGCAGACTGAAAGTCTGAATCAAGAAATTCCTCTTTGTATGGTCCTCCCAGAACTTTCCCCACAGACAAAAGCAGCTTGCAGATTGCTAAAGCAGTGTAAGAAGCAATTAAGTCAAATGCCTTGGGAAAGGGAATACCTGTTTTCTATCATTTAATAGGACACCCAGAAGAGGGGGAGGACTACTTCAGAGGGAGTAAAGGGAAAATTCAAATTCTTGTTAAGATGGGAATTCTTAAGGCCATGAGCAGGCACAAGCCCAGGACAAAATACAGGATCAGAAAAGAAGGAATGACTCTGCACTTCACATTCCACTCAGGTTGACCTTCTTGATAGAAGGGTTAAATATTGAAGGAGAGTACCAGCCAGTGCAGAGCCAATTTACAAAAACTGTGACAGGTGTTTTTTGTATTGGTTTGTTTGTTTTTGTTACCTCCTGGCATTCAAGGAAATCTATGCCATATCACTTAATGAACAGACAGCATAGGGATTAATCACAGAGTTAACTCTTAAAAACAGTAAAATGTAGAATGTGTGACAAAAGACTACAAGATAGACAAAGAAACAGGAAATGAAGGACCGTTCAAAAATAAGATAAAAATCCAGAAACCATCAGTGCAGAAGACCAAATTTTGGACATAACAAAGGCTTTTAAAAATGATCCTCAGTATGTTCAAAGAGATAAAGAAACACAGAGAAAGAACTAAACAATATCAACAAAACAACAAATGAACAATATGAGAGTCTCAAAATGAGACAGAACTTTTACAAAGGAACCAAACATACTGGAATAGAAGACCACAATAACAAATAAAAAAATCCATGCAGGGTTTTAACATGAGATTGGAGTTTGCAGGTGAAAAAATCAGTGAATTTGAAGAAAAGACAATTGAAATGATTCATGCTAAGGGACAGAAAGAAAAAAGAATGAACAAAAGTGAACAGAACCTAAACACCATCAGGTGTACCAATATATACAGTATGGGAATAACAGAAGGAAAAGAGAGAAAGAGGCAGAAGCAATATTCAAATAATAATGGCAGAAAATTTCCCAAACTTAAGGCATGGGTAAGCCCATCCAAGAATCCCAACAAAACCTGATCAGGATAAGTCTGAAGAGACCCACAGCCAGACACATTGTTGTCATACTGTTGAAATCAAGGACAAAGCTAGAGTTATGAGAACTACAAGAGAAAAGCAACATGTTATGTACAAAGGAGTCCTAATAAGATTAAGTGCTGATTTTTCATTAGAAACTGGAGGCAAGAAAGCAGTGGGACAAAATATTTAGTGTTGAAAGAAAATGTTTGTCAGCCAAGAACTTTCTATCCAATGAGAAGGTCTTTCAAAAATGAGGAAGAGATTAAGACATTTCCAGATAGACAAAAGCTAAGAGAGTTGCCACCACTAGACCTGCCCTACAAGCAATGCTAAAGGCAGTTCTTCAGACTGGAAGGAAAGGACACTAGACAGTGGATCAAAGTGACAAAAGTAAATAAGGACCTCATGTGGGGAACCAAGTCTTTCATGTTACTTAGACTGTGTCTGGGGTGGCGGCCTGGAATGCTGGGCTGCAGGCCTGCATGGAATGCCGTGCAGGCACGCCCTGTAAAGATATGTGTCTTGTGACTGTGATGACAACGTTAACCATTGTCCTAAACCTGGATTATTCCTTCTGACATGCAAGTAGGATGTAAACATAAATATCTGGTGGGTTCTGGGTGCCTTAGGACTTTCAGCATATACTTTCTTATCTGCTGAAACAAATAAGAGCAAAGGTGTACTAGTATATAAATATAAATGCCAGTATTATTGGTTGTATTTTTTGGTATGTAACTCCACTTTTTACTGCTTACAGATTCTAGTATGCAAAGACATAAAAAGCAATGAAAAATGTACAATGTAAATAAAATGTAAAAGAACATAATTTGTGATAAGTAAACAAAAAAGATGGGGGGACGGGGGTAAAGGAAAACTGTATGTGTGTGCAATTAAAGTTAAGTTGATATCAAATCAAACATGACTGTTATAGATTCAGGATGTTATATTTAAGCCCCATGATAAACACAAAGAAGATCACCAAAATGAGAAAGGGACTGAAAATGGTACAATACAAAAAATCAAGTAAATATGAAATTATGCATTTACAGATGAATAGAAAAATGAAAAAAAGGCATAAGACTTACAAAGACTAAACAGCAAAACAAAAAACAGTGGTGGGGGAAAAAGTAATTATAGACACCAAGAAGATTGTGGCATAGAGAGTAGTGGAAGTTTGTTATTCCTCCTGGAGCAACTAATAAACAACCAGAAACAACTAGTAAATAATTTGGAATAACTGCTGGGGGACATCCGTGACTGTTCACACACCATAAACCAACTTGGATTGGGAGGAATGCCTGAGATTGCAGCATAAAATCTGTAAGTAAAAACTGTGGACCCAAGCCAGGAGCTCCCTCCCACCATGGCAGCCCGAACTCCAAAACTTCACTGTGATAGAGAGCAGCACTCCCTGAACAAGCAAATATAACTCAGTCCAGCTCGAACTGGGGTTTAAATTAATAAATGTGGACTGCCCGATGCAAGCTACAAATCCCAACAAGCAGACAGAGGCCTTTAGTGATGACTGACCTTAAAGAGCCGGAGGACCTCTCTTTCCCACGAGGGGGAGTCCAGAGGACCAAGTGCTATTTCTGGCTAGCAGGTGAAGATGGGGAGGGGGGTGTGTGTGCGTGGACTGGCACTGAAGGCACTGAAGGGGGATTTCTGTCCATTTTTCTTGCTGTCAACCTCGGCAGCTCAGTGGAGAAAGCTGCAGCCATTTTCGATTCACAGCACTCTGACCCAGACAAGGGTGGAGATACCAGAGTCAGAGAGACAAAGAACCTATTTAAATGCTGATGATCACTTCCTATGGGATGTATCTTCCCTAAGAGGAAGGAGGTGGTGCCCAGCCCTACTACCAGCATCCCATTCAGAAACAGATCCTGGAGAACCTATGATGGCGGCTAGGTGAGACAGAGCAAGGAGACACCTCCATGAAAAACAATGAATAAAAACCAGAAAGTGACCCAGAACGTCACCTCCAAAGTAGAACCAGCCGGACAAGGTCTGCTAAAGCCACAGGGAACGTGCATTTGGTGAAACCAGGAGTCTGCATTC
>PVKY010010730.1:0-12443 GCA_004027775.1 Bradypus variegatus
GGCGGTGAGGAGAGGTGGGGCAGGGTGGGGGGTGAGGCTGGCCTCACCTGGGACCCACCTGGATGAGCTCATCCCTGGAGTTGAAGTAGGACAGGATGACGTTCTCGCCGTCCGAGACGCGGGTCAGGGAGATGCCCAGACGCCCGCTGGCCCTCTCGTGGCTGTCGGCGGGCAGGGTCTTCAGCAGGCAACCGCGGATGGTCTTCACCATGTTGAAGGCGGGGTGCAGGGGGCCCAGGAACCGCTTCCGGGCCTCCTTAGACACCTCAATGATGTTGGCCCCGGCCTCACCTGGGCAGCAAGGCCGAGGGTCGGGGCGAGCACTCCTGGGTTCTGCCCCCCCACGCCCCACGCCCAGGGTCCCCAGCGTGGCCTTGTGCACATGGTTCCCCCACAACTGGGACTTTTGCCTCCTGCCCCTGGAAGGGCGGACAGCTGGTGCTGGCCAGTGGGGGCAGGGACTTGCTCTCTGTCCAGTATTTCCCAACCACTCGTCCCCATGAGTCACTGGCCCCGGTGTGGTGTCCAGCTCGGGAGGGGGAAGGAGGCAGAGGCTCAACTTTGACCAGCCTCAGCCTTCACCCACTCGGCCAGACCCAAAGGGGGGTTGGATGTGCCCACCCAGCCCAGCCCCGGGCCCCACAGTGGGAGGCCCTGTCCCCGGGAGGCACAGCGATGTCCCTCTGCAGCCAGGGGCAGCCACCCCTCCCCCAGCCCCCAGAGCTGGTCAGGGAGTAGGAGGCCAAGGAGAGGGGCCAGGTCTGTGCCCTCTGCGGGGACCACCACCCTGGCCAGGAACCCAGCCAGGCAGGGTGTGGGCATCAGGAGTGGGACCCTGAGGGCACCCAGCCCTGTCCCCTCTTGCCGCCTGCCACACCACAGTGGACCAGGGTTCCCAGACCACGTGAGAAGGCTTGTTGGCAGTGGGGGAGGCGCCATGGGGTCAAGTCCTCAACTCGGGTGCCAGGGGCCTGGCAATGTCCCGAGTCCAGCAGGGGTCCGGGGGACACTGCCAAAGGCCTCCATGGGGCCGGCGGAGTGAAAGGGGGAGGCAGGGCCACAGCGGGGACCTCTCCGGGGGCCCTTGCTCCCCATACCCTTCGAGGCAAAGGTGACAGGACTGGACAGGGGGAAGCCCTGGGAAGGCTCCTGCTGGGCAGAGCATTCAAGAACCTGGTGACCCTTGTGTCACCTTGGCTGTGCGGGTGGGGCTGGGGGCCGGTACACACCACAGGTGCCCAGCTGGGAGCGAGTGTGAAGGAGGCCGGGCTCAGCACCCAGATCCCTCCACCCTGAACTGCAGACTTGGCCCCAGGGCTGGAGAGTCCAGGACCACCATGCTCCCGTGAAGTGGGCAAGGCAGGGGAGCCCAGGCCCCGAGGGGTGGTGGGCAAAGTGGGACAGGGCGAGAGAGGCTTGCCACGTCCAGCCTTGACCTCGCTCCGGGGACCCTCGGGAGGGCCAAGCCGGCGCAGCCGAGGCTCCACCCCCGAACCAGGCCCCGGGGCCAGGGCAGTCAGCAGTCGCGTAGCCCCGGGACACACTGACCACTGGCACCCACCCTGCTGTCCCGGTCGCCGGGGCGCCCGAGGCCCGCCCCACGACCTTTGCGCCCGAAGGCGGGCAGTGGGCGCAGCCCCAGCCCGGGAGCGCGCCCGCCTTGCCCAATGGCAGGGCGCCCTCAGAACAAAACAAACCAGGCTCCGCCCCCGGCCCGGCGCCCGGGGTGCGATGCTGGGGCCGGGGTCCCGGGCGCGGCCAGGGCCGCTCCCCACGGGACCCCACTGCCCATCTGCCCCGCCAACTTGCCTAAGCGCGGTGGAGGCAGGGTGCCCTTGGCCCCCCGGGAGAAGCGCCCGGCCGCGCCCCCGGATCCGCGGCCCTGCCCTCCTCCCCGGCTGCTCACCCAGGCAGGCCCCGGTGACCAGCGCGGTGGCCGTGAGCGCCCCGGCGGAGGCGCCGTAGATGTGCGTGGCGTTGGCCACCAGGAAGGGCGCGCGCTCGCGGAGGCAGGAGGCCACGCCGACGTGGTAGACGCCCAGGAAGCCGCAGCCCGCGAACGAGATGTTCCACGTCGTCTCCCGGGGGAACATCGCGGCGGCCGCCCGGGCCCGCGCGCTCGCTGGGCCCGGACCTGGACGGACGGGTGGGTGGCGGCCAGGCCGCGGCACTCGGGCTCAACTCGGGGTCCCGCCGGCGGGGACTGGGGCTCTGGGCGGCGCGGGCGGAGGCGGTGTTAAGAGAGCGGGAAGGGGGCGGGGCGTGCGGGGAGCGGGGCCAGGCCGTGCCCAATCGGGGCGCGCGGGGAACGGCCGCGCCCACTGGCGGGCCCGAGACCCCGCCCCCGCCGGCCTCGGCGAGCCGGGGGCGGTGACACCTGCCGCCGAGCGGAAGCCGCCCGGCCGGCCAGATGCGCTCTCGCTCCCGCATCGTGGGCGGCGGGCGGCTGGCGGCGGGGTGGGGGTGGGTTCAGGCCTTGGTCTCCCTGAGCCCGACGGATGGGAGCGGTCGCACAGATCTGGGGCCACGCAGGGCATACCCCGGCTTTTGGGTAGCCGTCATCCCTCCCGCCAGGGACCCCGCAAACACACTGCCAGGACACCGAAGAGCTCGTCCAGGGGCAGGAACACGTCGACAACCCCCGCCAGGGCCTCGGCGCCTCGGGAACCCCAGGTCCCACCGCATCGCGCCCTTAAATCCCCAGTTCCGAAGAAGCCGCACCAGCGAAGGCAGCCCGCCCCTGGGCCGCCCACCGCAGAGCCTGGTTCCCGCAGGCCCCAGAGCATGGAGGACACCGGGCCAGCGCGGCCCGCCCCTGCTAACCGCCCCTGCAGGTGGAGCACGGTCTGGTGATGCAGTGATGTCACCTCCTGCCCCTTCCGCATTTTTCCCTGGCTTGGACTCAGGACCAGCCCTGCACCCCACCCCATCCCCAAGCAAGAGGCTCTTCTATGTTGGGGTGCGGGACCAGGAGCCGTGGGGTGTCCGTCTCCCCAGGCAGGAGACCCCAGCCTGTGCAGAAGAGGCCACAGAGGGGCCCTCCCAGACAGGTCAACTGGGGTCACGCTGTCCAGTCCCCTGCCTCCATGCTGGGGTCCCAGCCACCCCTCCCTGAGCACCTGTGTGCGCAGCATGGGCGCAGGCCTGGGGTAGAGCAGTGAGGTGGGGATGGAGGTGGGTGACATTTACTTAAGCCCAAAACGAGGAGTCTGGAGGGCTTCCCTGAGGAGGCAGTGTCTAGACTGGAGCTGTCCCCAGCTGACCTGTGAGTGGAGGCCCTGCAGGCCAGGCCGGGAGACGGAGCCTAGCTCAGGCCTCTGTGGGGCGGGTGGGTGAAGCTGGATGGCATGACCCTTTCTGTCTGGGTCATGTCCAAGTTTGGGGGTTGGGTGGTGGTGATGGTACCCAGCACCAGTGAATTGTACAGCTGCAATCGGTTAAAAGAAATGCCGGGTTATGGCCACGTTCCCACCATCAATAAAAAAAACCCTGCTCTTTGCAGAGGAGACCCCATCCCCCAAGTGCCTTGGGTGGGGGCTCTAGCCCAGCAGGCCCACCGACCAGGAGGGAAGAGGCTGGCACAGTGTGGAGTAAGGCCGGATCAGGACGACAGGGTGTGTCAGGAGGCGCCCACAGTGACCGAGACTCGGGCGATGCTGCTGGAGGCAGTGGGGACCCCCAGGGTGGCCTGAGCAGGGGGTCCCAACAGTGTGGACTGAGCCAGAGCTCAAGAGGGTGGACCCCTCCACGGCCCCTACCCCCAAGGAGGGGCCCAAGAAGGGCCTGGCTCAGCTGCAGAGACCTCTGCCCCCGTTTCCACATCAAATTGGGGTTGTTTTGGGTACACAGCCCCTCCCTTCAGGCCCCTGGGACCCTCAACTAGGAGGGAGGCCTGCCCGGGGCCAGGAACTGGGCGGCCCTTCCTGGAATCCTGGCTGGACTGGTCCCAGGGTGGGTGTTGGCACCTCTCCCAGGTCAGCACGGCCCCCAAGGAGCAGCGTGATGCCTGCTATATGGGGTGCCAGTCCCCCCACCATGGCACTCTCCGGTCCGAGTCCCTCACTGACCACATTCTGGGTGTCCCCAGCCCCACTCCTCACCCCATACCCACACCTGCCCTCCATTCGCATCGCAGCACAGAGCCCCACCCTACACCCCAAAGCCGGGTGGTCTGCCTTCTCGGCCCCACGACGCAGCCACCCTACCCACAGGGTGTACACTCAACCTCCTCACCCACTGGCGTCCCTGCAGAGCCCTCCCCAACTTGGGTCCAAGCCTTCTGCAGCAGATCCCACCCGACCTGCAGCTGTGACTCTCCCGGCAGGGGCGGGTGGGGCAGCGCCCAGTGGAACAGGGGGACCCGGGGCCTCTGCTCTGCCCCAGCAGCAGCAGTGCCCATCAGACCACGGGAAAGAGGAGCTAAAGGCCATGCACACAGAAGGGGTACGGTGGGGCCCAGGGCACTGGCGTGAGCCAGAACGAAACCCATTTATTTCTGTCCAGGGGCACCTGGACCAGGGACCGCTCGCCTCTCCCAGCCACCCCACAGGAGACCAGGCCAGCACCCCATCTTTGCCGTCCTTAGCTTTGACCCCCTCAAGGCTGCGAGGTTTTCATTCTGAGAAGTCTGACCAAGCTGACCACAAGCCAGGCAGCCCTTGAGTGGCAGGAGGCTTAATCACAACCCAGACACACAGAAAGTGTCCCCCAGATCACCCCACGTCCCAGCTACTCACTCACACCAGCTCAGGCAGCTGACCCCCCCAAAGCCTACAGCACGGGCCCCCCACCCAACCCTGGAGGAGAGCCCAGCTGAGGCCAGGCAGGCAGAGGCCACGCTGATGGTGTTCATGAGCTGCTCGAGCAGTACGTAAAAAGGCTTTATTTGCAAGGGAGCAGAAACTTAATCGAACAAGCCAAATCCCATATCGTCGTCTGACTCTTCCGATTCCTCCTTCTTCTCTTCTTTCTTCTCCTCTGCTGTGGAAAAGAGAAGCTCGGTGAGAACACCCCACAGGCCTGATTCCCACTCGGAAACCCCAGGCACCAGGGCCAGCTGCTGCCTGACCCTCAGCCTCCACTCACCTGCAACGGGGGCCGAGCCGGCGGCAGGAGCTGCGGAGCCCGGGGCGGCAGAGATGGCCACAGCCCCTCCGGCAGGCACACTGGCCAGCTTGCCGATGCCTGCAAAGCCAGAGGGGAGGTGAAACCCCTGCAGGTGCCGGAGCCCAGGCGTGAGGGATCCGGGGAACCTAGACTTAGGCACGGAGGCCGCCCTGCCCTACTCCTGGAAAAGGATCCTGCCTCCGCTGCCCCCACAACAGCCCCGGCTCCTTGCTTCACTGTCAAAATGGACTGCACTCCCTCCCCCTCCTACCCGGGCACTCTGCTTCCAGGAACCCTTTCTAATAAAAGCCTGGGCCACGCAGGCAGGGCTGTCCTCGTGGTCCAGGGCCTTGGCTCACTGCTGAGCTCCCAGACCCAGCTGCTTGCAGAGCTGGCTTTGCCATGTCACATGCACGAAGGCAGGGAACATTGCCCCAGCAGCTCAACTTCTAAACAAGTCCCTCAGCTCCAAGCTGACATGACCGGAAACTTATTTGGCCAACAAAAGGGAAGCAAGGATCCTGTGGCCGTACCAGGTGTGTGCCCCTAACCCCTTTCAACCGAGACCCCGTGGTTAAAACTTTACATGAGACCCAGACCCCCATCCCCAAACAGCGCAGGCTTCAAGGAAGTTCCAGGAAGAAGCCCCTGCCAAGCAGCCAGCCCCTGCGAGAGCCTCTGTCGCCGATTCCCGGAATGTCTAGAAGCGCCAATGGCGTGAGCCCACTGCAGCCCTGCTCACTCCTCTGGGGAAGCTTCTAGGGTGCTCTGGTCCACAAGCGAAGCCTGGCAGGTCACAGGCTGACCAGCAGGAATTAGGATGGACCCCGAAAGTCCTCGAGGTGGTCCTGGGAAACACCCCCCCACACACACTCACCCTGGGCAATGACATCCTCTATGTTTTTTCCGTTCAACTCAGAAATGACCTGGAATATCACAAACAACGCTTACCACAGACACCAACACTGACTGTGCCTCCTGGAGTCGAGGCAGGGCTAGCCTCAAAGTTACTGCATCAAATGTGCTTAGAAACTTCTAGATCTGCACCACCCAGCATAATAATCTCTGGTCACATGCGCATAAAAAAATACTCGAAAGGTTTCTAAAACTTAATACCCTAATGAAAATCCAAATAACAGACTCCTAGTTATATTGACCTCATATTTTTAAACGTAAATAAGACAAACCCTCACCAGTAACAATTTGACTGGCTCACTTTTTGATTACCTCTAAGAAACGTTACTACATAACTTCATTGAGGCTCTTACTGAGCCCATCTAGTCAAGACTTTACCTGTCACCCCGCTCTTTACTCTCGATCTGAAATCTGACACCTACAAGGGTACAGCCCCCGCCGCCCCGCAGACCCGCGGACGAGTCGGCCAGGAGCCCAGGCGCTACCTTGTTGAGCCTGTCGTCGTCCGCCTCGATGCCCACGCTGTCCAGGATCTTCTTGATGTCCTTGGCGCTGGGGGAGCCATTGCCCCCGAGGGCGGCCAGCAGGTAGGAGGCGACGTAGCGCATCCTGAGGCGGGCGGGGCGGCCTTAGGCGGCCTCCAGAGCCGACCTCCCCACCCCGGGCCGCGAAGAGCCGCGCGGGGCCTACCTCGGGAGGACCAGCCCACACCCTCCCGGCCTCCGCCCCACGACCCGCGCCCAGCCGCCCCACTCACTCGGCGGCGGCAGGACAGCCTCGTGCGTGCGACCTCAGCAGCCTCAAGGAGGGAAAGGAAGGCGCCGGCGCAGGGGGCGGGGTTAAACCGCTTCCCAGAAGCCTCCGGGACCCGCGTGCGGCGTCCCCTGGTCACGTAACGGGGCGCTCAGCCAATGAGGACGGAGGGGACGCCATTGTCCTGTCCCGGACCAGCGATCGCATGGAAAGGCGAAGGCATTTCCAGAGCCAGCTTCTCATGCAGAGTGGGGTGAATGTCCCCCAAAATCCGGGCGGCGTTAGGACACCGAGACCCGCGGGCTCAAAGCGGACCGCTGCTCCCTCCAGCGCCCAGTGCTCCCGGCATGCCACGCGACGCCTACAGCCCCCAACATGCAGCGCGGCCGCAGTTCGCCCGGGACGCAGGGCCTCGCGGCGGTTCCCCAAACGACAACTGCAAGTCCCAGGGTGCACCGCTGCCGGAAGCGTGTGTGCGTCGCCGGCTTGCGCGGGGCTGCATGTGGGCCTGGGCAGAGGCTGCGAGTCCGCCGATGCGCTTCCGGCGCTGGGCTTTTCGCGGCCGCGCGGTTCCCATGCCCAGTGGCCGGCGGGGTGGCGCCTGTCCCCAGTAGGCTCTGTGAGGTGGGCGAGCCCCTTTTCGCGCGCACACCAGGGAACCGGAGCCTCCTGGGGCCTAGGGCTGCGGCCCTACCTGGAGGCTGGCCCTGCCCTGCCATGGCTCGTGGGTCAGGGCGGCTAGTCCCGAGGACGAGCGCTGACCCTTGAGGCCTTGGCAGAGGCGGAGGCACAGTCAGCGCCGCCCCCGGGGGTCCCGGAAGCGGCGAGGACCGAGTGACGGTCTCCCGCTTCAGCCGTCTCCACCCAGAACCGGCTTTAGTGTCCACGTAGAAATCAGCATATGTCGTGTATCAGCCCCTGAGCTCAGAGACCCAGCTGCACGCTGGGGTCCTGAGGGGAAGGAACAGGCCCAGCCCCGCATCCACGGAACTTACACTCTAATGCAAGGACACACAAAAGTAGGCGAGATGTCAAAAACATCAACCAGAGGGGTCCCATTTTCCCACAAAGTCAACACCCCTTTTAACCTGAACTAGACATCTCTGGACATGAGAAAAGTGATTAAACTAGAGGAAGGGGTAGCAACAGACAAGATGGAATTTAGCAAAGCATTATACTGGGTTTCTATATAAAATCTTTTTCTTAGTTGATGGGGTATTGGAATAGCTAGAAGGAAAGGAGTGAAATGGTGGAACTATAACCCATAGCATCCTTTGAAATTTGCTCTGTAGCTACTTAAGTTGTAACTTGAAAGTAAACACATTTTTGCATTTATGTTATATCTCACAATAAGGAAATAACTGAAACCGTGGAACTGTAACCCATAACACTTCTTGGAAATTTGACTCTAACTATTTGTTAAATTGTACTTGGAAAGTTATCACTTCTATGTATGTATGTTGCATTCCACAATAAAAAATGTGATTAAATTAAAACAAAATTGATGAGATAGACCTTGAGGGGATGCAGGACGGTGGGGAGAGCGAGGGATGGAGAAGGCCTTGACCCTGGCTACCTGGGAAAGGGTGACATTGCACTGAAGGATGAGAAGCAGCCAGCTCTGTGGGACGTGGGGCAGTCACACCAAGCAGAGGGTTCCGGAGCAGTGGCCCTGAGGTGACCAGAGAGGGTTCCAACCACGGCAAACCCTCTCAGTGCATCAGACACTGGGGGTCAGCTCAGACTTCAGCCACGCTGGGTGGGGTTTCTCTGGGCACCCTCATTTTGGGGGTTCATAGATAGGTTTCCTTTCTCAGACACACAGCAGAGGTATGAAATGGGGAAGCCCATGAGAGCCATTACAGTGTCTTAAGCAGAGACACTGTCGTGATTGATTTTAGAAGGCTCCTTTGGCAGCTGTGGAAACCACAGAGGTGGGGCAAGGGCTGGGGGGTGCTGCCAGGATTACCCGGTGTAGGAGGGACGGCGGTAAGAGGGCGCAGGCAGAACGGGATGCATGGGTCGTCCTTCACAGAAGGGCTCTTCACCAGCACCTGCTGGAGGAGGGTGCAGGCACAAAGGGAGACCGTTCTTGGCAGGGAGGTCCCGGCTGGGGCGGCTGCTGTCTTGGTCCTGGTAGTCACAGCTGACCTCCGGCCTGAGTTCCCGGCTTTGGCACTCACCAGCTAGGCGGCCTTGGGCAGAATCTGACCACCTTTCCCTCCCTTGTGAAATACGGGCGATGACTGAGGAAACAGCCCCCCGAAGGGCGCCTTCTTGCCCAAAGTGAGCGCTCCATAAAGGATGGCGGGGGTGGGCGGTGAGGGCCATCGAGCGGCCAGGACTCGGCAGGGCCTGAGAGGCTCCCCGGAGGGGACTGTTGGGCCGCTGGGGAAGGACCGGCTCGGCTCCGGCTTCCGGCGGGGGGTGGGGGTGGGGGGCAGCAGCTGCGCCCGGCCTCCGACTCCCCCCTCCCGGCTCCGGGACTGCACCGGCTTATCTTAACCCGGGGCGGGAACGCGCAGCAGAAGGCGGGCTGGGTGGGGGGCCGGGGCCCGGGGACCTCTGGGAGGGCGGGCTTCCTCGCGCCCATCGCGGACTTCCCGGCGGGAGCGACTGGACGGCACAGATTGAGGCTGGCGGGCAGGGCGGCCCGACAGACGGGCCCGCGTCCGCGTCCCGGGGTAGCAAGCGCGGACCCCGACCCCCTGCCCGGCGCGGGGGCGCCCTCCGACGGGGCGGGGCCTGGGGGCGGGGCCGCGGAGTCCCGGCCCCCCGGAAACGCGCCGGCGGGAACAGGGGCGCGGAGCCGGCGCCCGGGGCAGGTAGGCGCGGGCCGCCGGCAGGGCGGTGGGGACAGCGGGGGGCAGCGGGTACGGAGAGCGCGGAAGGAGTTCCCGGCCCCGGACGCCCGGGCGATCCCGGGTCTGGCCGGACCGCAGCACTGGCCCGGGGTCCTCCGAGCCGCAGATCCGGGGGCTGGAGGGAGAGCGCCTCCCCGGCTGGGGCCCCCCGA
This sequence comes from Bradypus variegatus, assembly GCA_004027775.1. Classification (NCBI taxonomy): domain Eukaryota; kingdom Metazoa; phylum Chordata; class Mammalia; order Pilosa; family Bradypodidae; genus Bradypus; species Bradypus variegatus. The sequence continues at coordinate 9,791 of PVKY010010730.1, forward strand.
CCCCTGCGGTGCACGCCCTCCCAGCAGGGCCAGGGTCGAACTGGGGGCGGCGGGACCCCAGGTCCCCCTACTTACATCCACTTCTGTGGCATCACCGCCCCCGCGCTAGATGAGGGGCTGGAGTTCCAGGGGGAGGCGAAGGGAGACTGGGGTCAGGACACTTGTCCCCAGAGCAGGGGCACAGTCAGAGGACCTCACAGGCCAAAAACTACCCTCCCCCCCAGAACAGTTCCCCAGGCTGAGTGCCCCCAGCCCTGTGGGTCCCGGCCCCCTTCCCTTCCCAGAGCTGCATTGTGAACGCAGGGCCTCCCCCATTGTGTCCAGCCTGGGACTTGAGCTCGATGGTGACCTCCCCAAAGTCTGGGTCCCCCCCCGGGAGAGCAGGGCCCACCCCCACCCCTCCCCTCCCCCCGCTCTGCAGCCTCCTGGGCCCTGCCTGAGCAGGCCTGCCTGGCAAGCTGGGACATGCCTGGCCCCCGAGGACAGTTGGGCGATGGCTGCGGCGGAGGGGCCGGAGCCCGAGGAGGGGGCAGCCGTCGCAGAAGATGCTGCAGACGCCGCGGATGCAGGTCCCGGGGCGGCCCCTCTCCCGGCCGGGAACCGGCTGAGCCTGGACCTGGACCCCCGGGGCTGCCACCGGCTGCTGCGCCTGTGTGCCCAGCGGCCCCCTCAGCTGCTGCAGGTGGAGTTCCTGCGGCTCAGTGCCCACGAGGACCCCCAGCTGCTGGGGGCCGCCCTGGCCCAGGTGCCACACAGCCTGCCGCGACTCCGCTGCCTGGTCCTCGCAGGTGAGCCCCGTCCTGTCCTGGCCCAGCCCCACCAGCCCCTCTTCCCTGGGCCTCCAGGGTGGGTGGGCTCTGTCCTGCTTCCGGCTCCTGTTCTCAGCCCTTCACCGTCCTCGGTCCAGTCTTACCCCCTCCCGAGATGGGGCGGCTGGAGCTACCCCGGGGCGCTTCCCAGCAGACCCCAGTGTGGTGTTTTTCCTGGGGTGGGTCACAGGGTGGCTCCCTGTCCCTGCCTGCCTCCCTTTGTCTGGCCGGGGTGGTGGTGGAGGTCTGGGTCACACCTGCTGCCCCCTCCCAGGTGGGCAGCGCTGGGACGCGCTGGGTGCCTGCCTTCGCGGCTCCCTGACCACGCTGCCTGCCGCTCTGAGTCACCTTGCCCGCCTGGGCCTCCTGGACCTGAGCTTCAACAACCTGGAGCGGCTGCCAGCCTGCATCCCGCACCTGCGTGGCCTGGGCGCCCTCCTGCTCTCACACAACCGCCTCTCGGAGCTGCCTGAGGCCCTGGGGGCCCTCCCTGCCCTCACCTTCCTCACTGTCACCCACAACCAGCTGCGGGCGCTGCCCCCAGGGCTGGGGGCCCTCTCCACCCTACAGCGCCTCGATCTCTCCAACAACCTTCTGGACACTCTGCCCCCCGAGATAGGGCACCTGAGCAGCCTCACCGAGCTCAACGTGGCCTCCAACCGGCTGCACAGCCTCCCAGCCTCCCTCAGTGAGTCGCCCCTGGGCTGACCCCCACGAGCCCGGCCGTGGGAGCACGAGGCCCTGGGCGCGCGTCCTGCCATGGCCTGGTATCCCAGGGCCGGGGTGGCTCCCAGTGGCCTCTGCCAGCCCTAAGCCGGTGCCCGCCCGCCAGCGGGGCTGCGGTCCTTGCAGCTCCTTGTCCTGCACAGCAATGTCCTGACGTCGGTGCCCGCTGCCCTCGCCCACCTCCCGCTGCTCGCCCGCCTTGACCTGAGGGACAACCAGCTCCGGGACGTGCCCGCCGAGCTACTGGACGCCCCCTTCGTGCGGCTGCAGGGGAACCCCCTGGGCGAGGCCCCACCAGCCCCACCAAGCCCCCCAGGTGTGCCTGGTGCTGGGGAGGGGCTGGCCACGGACAGGACACAGGTGCCACCACTGTCCTGGTGACTGTTTGTCCCTTCCTGCAGGGTCCCCCGTGGTTCCAGAAATGCCCAGGCTGTTCTTGACCTCGGATTTGGACAGGTGGGGATGGGGCTGGCCGTGCAGCAGCACCTCCATCCACCCTCGCACCTGGCCATGCCGAACCCCTGCCCGTCCTCGGGGGTATCCTCCTAGAGCCCCCCAGGGGCACCGGGCCCAACACTAGGCTCTGCCGTGTCCCACCTGATATGAGCCCTTTGCTCACACAGCTTCCCTGTGACCCCCCAAGGATGCTCCGTGACCCTGGCCTGTGGCGTCCGTCTGCAGTTCCCTGCGGGAGCCACCGCCACCTCTGTCACCATCCAGTACCGACTGTGGCCGCCGGAGCCGTGCCTCGTCCCCCTGGGTCCTCACGACGTGCTGCTCAGTGCCGTCCTGGAGTTGCAGCCCCACAGCGTGGCCTTCCAGCAGGCATGGCAGGGCGGGGCTGGCAGGGGGGCTCCCGACCGGACCCCACGCTCACACCTCCCTCGCCCGGCAGGATGTGGGCCTGTGGCTGCTCTGTGTGCCCCCACGGGCCCGGCGTTGCCGTGAGGTGGTGGTCAGGACCCTGAGCGACGGCAGCTGGAGGGACCTGGACACCCACCTTGAGGAAGAGGCCCCCAAGGTGAGGGTTCCCTTGGCCCGGCTGGGAGAGAGCACAGGGAGCACGCTCCCCTGCCCGGCGCTCCCCTCTGACCCCGTCCCCCTGCCTGCCGCTCCCC
>PVKY010010731.1:0-12454 GCA_004027775.1 Bradypus variegatus
ACATGAAGAAATAAAGGCTTCTGGTAAAGTTTATGACAAGGGGAAATATGTATACCGGTACTACCGTATTTTTGATTGATAGGAATGCTTTTCACTTCCTGCAGGCTCTAAAAGGCAAATGCATAAAATGTAATCATCAATTAATGGCTCTGGACTCACAATGCATGAACCTGTAATTTGTGTCAAGAATTGCATAAAAGTGAGGGGACAGGGGGGTACAGGAACATAGTTTATGTATGATATTGAAGTTAACTTGGTGTCAAAAGAAATGAGATTGTTATAGATTTAGGATGTTAAATTTAAGCTCCATGGTAATTGCAAGGAAAATATCAGAGAACATGCAATAGAGACAGAAAGTAGAGTACAGGTTACCAGTCGGGGGAAGGGGCAATGGGGGGCTAATGCAAAATGAGTGTAGGGTTTCTGTTTGGGGTGAAGGGGAAGCTCGAGTGATGGAAGGCGGTGAGGGTAACACAGCGTGGTGAATGTGGTTGACTCCACTGAAAGGGTGCTTGGGAGGGGTTGGGGTGGGAAGATTTATGTTGTTTATATGCTTCCACAGTTAAAAAAGAAAGATAAACTAAAGAGATAATGGCAATTAAATGCAATACATGATACTGGATTGAATCTAAGAATGGAGGAGGAAAGTCTCAAAAGGACATTTTAGGGACTTAAGAAAAATTGGAATTTGAAATGTAAGCCTTATGTCAACATTAAATTTCTTGAACTTGATAACCGCATGTAAGGTAACTACATAAGTGAATATCCTGGCTCTTAAGAAATGTGCATGGAAGTGTTATGTGTTCAAGGAGTGTGATGTGTGTAACCTGCTCTGGAATGCTCAGAAAATTGATAGATAAGTAGATAGATAGGTAGACAGACAGACAGACAGACAGACAATAGAATGATCCAGCAAAGGTGGCAAAATGTTAAAATTGTTGGTTCTGGGTATCTGGAGGGTTGGAATGGTCTGTGAATGGGGTGTGTATTATTTTTATATGTATGAATTTTTTTTTCAGAATAGAAGGTTTTAAAAAAAGGACGTGGTTCAGGATGAGGTTTACTACCCCATTCAAGACCATCAGGAACTTGTCTGAGTTTGTGGACTCGAGGCAACTGGGCACTGGAAACAAGACGGTTTCCAGTGTGTGTTTGTGGACCTGACCATAAAGAGATCCCAGCGCAGTCCTGAGCTCAAAGCCCCTTGCTAGTTTCCACTGCCTGTGGACCCCCCCGCGCATGGCACTCAAGTTCCCTTCCACTGCTTCGCCCTCCGCTCTCTCCAGGCTCCCCAGTTCCGGGGCCACTTCTAGAAAATCCCTGTGCTTGATGCCTGGCCAAAGTCCGCGCCTCCTTTAAGCCTGTTCCAGAAGGTTTCTGCTCTACAAATTCCTGTTCCTGCTCCTCAATATTACTGAAGAATTAAAAAAATTTCCCTCATCAAGATTAGGGGTCACAAACATGTACGACGTCCCTACCACAGGCCAGTAAGACGGCCCTACCACAGGCCAGTAAGCGTTCATATTCGATGGATCACGGAATTTTTGCAAAAACTCTGAGAAGCAGGTTTTACTCTAGGCATTTAGCCAATGAAGATAAAAGACTCAGAAAGCCAAGTGACTTGCCTTATTTAAATGGCTTTGATCCTTATCATTTTTTCTCCCTGATTTATGGCCATGGAATGCAAGACCATGGGGAGAAAATCCTGGGTCTGTGTCACCTTGGGGACGTTCCTTAAGGTCATGGAGCTTCAGTTTCTTTTTCTACAAAACACAGCTCATTTTACCCATGTCCGTGTGCTGCAGAGAGCAGGAAGCAAGTTATTGCTGTGTCAGAATGCTGGCAAGCTTCCCAGTACAAGGTGCACAGTAGGTGCTCACCGCATGCTGGGCCCTCTCCTCCCAGACCCCCCACCCCCCACTCCTTCCCACCCATGCTCTAAGCTCCTTCCTGGAGTACAGGGATTACGGGGGGATACCTCAGTTATTTGTTCTCCCAAACCCTTGCACGGGTCTGAAATATGCTAAGGGCACCGAGAAGCCTGTGGCATGACTTTCCCGGACACTCCATTTGGAGAGGACGAGGGTGATGCCGGGGACATTGGCTGAAGGTCAGCACACCTCGCCAGGACCCGGAGGCTCAACAGAGCAGCAGTCACTGGGAAGACCTTTCCCTGGGCTGGGCCTTTTTCTAGGTGCCTCAGGAACCCTGTCTTATTTAAACGACCCTGCAGTCCCCAGCAGTAGATTGTCAAATTTCCACTTTAGGGATGAGTGTAGGTGACTCTCCCAAGGTCACAGAGCTCCGAGCCTCAGACCCTGGGGCCCTGGACCTTCACGTGTGAGCCCAGGTTTAAGGTCCTCCCCTGGGGTGTCTGCTGTGTCGCTCCTGAGAATAAGAGCATGTTTTCTGGAGCACACTGGGGAGCCCACCCAGTCTCGTCTCATCACCAGAAGGGTGCAAGGAGGTCAGGGTTCATGGCTACTGAATACCTACCAGGTGCAATTTTTATCTTTATAACAACCAAGCGAGGTAGATATTGTGAATACCAGATGAGGAGACTGAGGCTCCGAGTGGACCCCAGCTCTGGCTGACTGCCTAGGTGTGAGATGTGTCAGGGGGCAGTGGTCAAGCTCCAGGCTCAGGAGACGGGGTTTGTGTCCTGGCACCATGCTTTCCTGGCTCTGGGTCCTCAGGCAAGTTGGTAATTTTCCCAGGCTTCCATTTCTGCATCGGTAAAATGGGAGGTTCATAGAACCTGCCTCATAATCCACGTGGAACACAGCCAGCTCCACCCGTGTCGGCCTTCGCTGCGACTGCAGCCAGGCTGAGCTGAGGGGTCAGTGGGAACCGTGCGGGCTTGCACTAGCAGAGAAAAGTTGCTATCTCTGAGCTCAGCGTTATCCATTCCAGGGGCTCTTGTTGCTTCTGCCTGGGTGGAAAATGGGGTCTTCCTGGGAGCAGAGTCCCCGACAATGGCTTGAACTCAAGCAGGGCAGAAGTGAGCTGCTTGGAGGGCACAGCAGATGGGTGACATCTCTGCTCCACAGCTGGGACAGCCACCTTCTGCCAGCTGGCCCTGAGGCTTCCTGCAGGAGGACAGGGCCAGCCAGTCAGCTTGGGAAACTTCCGACTGCTGCAAAGGAAGCGGCTCCCCTTCTCAAGCTGGGTGTCCCCAGCATGGCTGCTTGCGTTGTCAAACTGGCAAGGGGCCAGCAAGATGGACGCTCACGTAATGCAGCACAACTGCAGGAGGGGCGGCCCAGCACCTGTGCGCTGGTTTACTGGTTTGAAGCAAGTTACAGGCTCTTCCCACACCCAAGGGCTCTACACAAAGGCACGGACCCCGCAGGCATGGGTCTTGGTGGCGTTTTCTGCTGCAGAGCGTGTCCCTGCACACCCTCTAAATGTCGGTCACCTGAAGCATGGAGACAGCGGAAGACACCCTCAATTGGGGGCCCCCCAGGTTCCTGCCCTCCCCTCACTGGCTGGTGTGTGTGAAGCCCCGTTCCTCCTCTGCAGTCAGCCCCAAGTTTCCCCAGGAACATCACAGGAGCCTCCTTAAACTGAGCTCCTCTCTTTCTTCTTGGAAAGCCAGCGGCAGGCTGTGCCTTTCTTAGGACCTTGACCTTGAAGCAAGGTCAAACCCCTGGATCCCAGAAGTGAGGCTTGCAAGACCTGCCTTCCAGGGCAGGGGCCTCAGCCGGTGTGCACAGAAACACCTGACGTGTCACCGTGTGCAGGCGCTGGGGTGATGGCTGCTGGTGAGGATCTCCCGGTCTTCGTCTTCCTAAACCCCGGCCTCCTTGAAGGAAGAGGCCTTGCATCTTGGGGATATCAACCAACTGTGATAATAATTGCTAACATTTATCCAGCACTCGTTATGTGCCAGGTACTGTAATATGTGCTGTGCATACATAATTGCGTTTTAATCCTCACAACAATGACTAAGAGGTTCTAATGCATTTCCAGGGGACAGGAAGCAGAGGGTGTGAGCTGACCTATAAAACAGGGGGAGCCGCAGCCCAGATCCCCGAGGCTGGCTGCTGCCCAGATTCTGCCCACTGGAATGCTGGGGAGACTCTGTGCCCAGAGGCAGCGGGTGGGGGGGGCTGGGGCCAGACATCAGGCTGGAAACAGGTGCTCTCCACCCACCCCGGGCAGCCCCCTGCCCTGCACCCCACCCTCAGTGAAGGCACCAGCCTGCAGGGCAACCCTAATGACCCGTCACTGGAGAAATGGAATCAGCCCACAGGAAAAGGCAAAGCTGGGTGGACCCCAGAATGAGACGCCGGGGTTCAGACCCCTCACTCCAAAGCAAGCCCTGCCAGCTGCCACCTTTTCCCCTACCCCTCACAGGCCCAAAGTCAGAATTTTCACCCAGGGGGGCAGACTGAGCAGGAAAAGCAGGTCCTGTTAACCAATGATGGAGCAAACACACATGGTCCTCCTTGTCTTTGTTTTTATTAAATAAACAGACCTCTGGGGTCACCAGGCATTCTGGGGAATCTGCAGCATGAGGGAGAAAGATGAAGACAAATGTGCTGAACAAACTAAGGCTGGAGGAAACAGAGAAAATTAAGTGAAAAGTGATCTAAAAGTACTCCAATTAATATACTCAGAGATATTTGAGAGGATATTACATCCATAAAATAAAAAGCAGCATGCTTTTGAAAGGGAACAGTTTGGCAACCAAAATAAGCATTTAGAGCCTAAAATATGATTGCGTACTCTATTTTAAAAAAGGAGGATGAGAAGGCAATGTTTAGTAAATCTCCAAGAACACAGAGCAAAAAGACAAATGGGTTGAAATTATAAGCAAATAGATAAGGGACCTAGAAGAAAGTCTCCAGGAGGCCAATTCCAGAAACAAAAACAGAGGAAGTGGAGAGGACAAAATGATCAAATAAACAATACAAGAGAATTTCTGAGCCCTGAAGAAAAACACAAACCAAGACTGAAAATGCCAAACAGGATGAATAAAAATTATTCACAGTAAGGCCAATTTTCATAAAATTGCATAACATCTAAGACAAAAAGCAAAACAACCCTACAAACACTTAGAGATAGGAAAAAATGTAATCTATGAAGAAATGAGAAATAAACTGGCATCTACTCTCTTATCAGCAATTGTCTACAACAAAACGAAGCCATGTCCCTAACATTCTGATGGAAGTCTATTCACAGCCCGATGGTTAATCAAATGTGAGGAAGTGGAATAAGATATTTGCATACATATAAAGTGTATCTTTCATTTGACTTCTCTTAAGAAGTGACTTGAGGATATGCTCCAGAAAAATGAAGAAGTAATTTTTTAAAAAAAAAAGGATATGGGGTCTAAGCCAGGAGATAAGAGGTGACAGGGTCAGGGAACCCTATTCACGATGGAACTGGAGGAGGGACTCCGAGGGGGGCAGCTGCCCTGAGAAAGAACCGGATGCATCTAAGTCATGATTGAGGATTTGAAGAAAAACCCAAGCTGTGACAAAGGCAAAAAAGGTGCAAGGAACACAAAAAGGCACTAAGGAATCCATGAAGACTATACAAAATAAACAAAATACATGAAGGTCACGGTCCAAAAAAGGGGCAAGTTGATTTGTGATGGTGTGTGTGCAAGCCGTCCCTGATGGTCAGAATTTTCACAAGTGGCCCCTGGGTCTGAGATTGTATCTGTAGAGAAGGAAAGGGTATCCCAGCTTTCTACTCAGCCCTCTTTATCCTCCCCTTCAATACTTACATAGCCATAATGATGTAAATCTTGTTTATTGCTTTTCAATGTTTAGAGACAACCAATGAACAAAGCATATAAATGTTGGTTTGGTGGCAGAGCTGAACATAAATGTTAACAATCTTGATAAGGTCAGAGTAAACTATGTCCAGTAGACTTGAGATGGGAAATGGGAGGAAAGGGGAAGGAGAGAGGGGAAGAGCTAATATCTTTATTTCATTAAGAGAGAAGTCAAGTGAGACAGTAGAGAGCTGATGGAATAACAAAAAAAGAGGTTTGAGGGCAGAACTTAAAGTCACAAATATAACAAGTAAAAGTACCTAAAACACTAATCCAAGTCTCAAGCACTGGGAGGAGAGGAGGAAAAAGGGGAAAAAAAGGAGAATTAGAGTGAATTGAAATTAACTCTTTTTTTTTAATGTTAGGAAAGCAGTAAACATTGTCTAAAGTTGGTCAATTGGGAAATTAATATTTCTGTTTTCTGATTAGAGATATAAAGAACAGAAGACTAAAAACACAAACTTTTAGGAGAGATTTCCTCTAGAAATACGACTGGGGATGAGGAAGGGGAGAGGAGCAGGCTGCTGCTTCAAGTATTTTAATTGCATAATTTGATTAATTCAAAAGCATCTATGTAAGTTATAGTCTGTGATAACATAGTGGCCACGAATGCACCCATTACTCAGCTTAGCCCTGGAACATTTCTGTGCTCGTCCAGTTTGCCATCGCGGAACCAGGCACCCCACTCGCAGCGGCTGGGCTGAGAGGGGCTTGTCGTGTGCTCCCCTCGCCGGCCAGTGTGGGTGGGTGGCCACAGTGTGGGTGGCTGGCTCCTCAGGGGCTCAGTCTCTTTCCTGACTTTGGCTCTGCCATTTTCGGGGGCTTCAGAGTCCCCCTTGGACCTCTCGTGGCAGGTGGCAGGAGCAAGAGAGCATGGGGGATGAGGGGGCCTGGAAGTGGGGTGCCCCACCTGCACGTGCCTCTCCTCTCTGCCCCGGCCCCCACCCCCTGAATGCATTTCCTGCCCCATCTCGTGCCTCTTCCAACACAATCGCTCTCTTGAATCAGGGGTTTATCAGCCCCTTCCTGTATATGAGTAAATCATACGCATTTGGGTCCCTAAACAGAAGACGGCTCAGAGCTTCTTGGTTTTGAGCCTTATAGAAATGGAATCATGCAATATTGGGTCTTAGGGTTGACCTGAGATTTGCTTTTCCTTCAGTCTTATATTTATAAGATTTATCCATTTCCCGAAGAGCAGTGTTCCACCAGGTGAACATATCACGGTCCATCAACGTTTTCTCCTCTTGATGAACATTTAGGTTGCTTCCAGCTTTTGCTACAAAGAGCTCTAGAATGTAAGCTCTCTGAGGGCAGGGTATTTATTTTATCTTGCTTTGTTCACTGCTGAAAGCTCAGTGTTTACAACAGGTGGTGTAGTAGGCACTCCACAAATGGCTGTTGATCTGCTATTGAGGAGTTTCTCTAAGATCTATACCCAGGAAGGGATGGGTGGAGCACAGCACAGAGTATAAGTATGTTCACATTTACAAGAAAATGCCAACTTATTCTTTTCAAAGTTGTTGGACCAACTTATACTCTCACCAGCAATGAATATAGATTGGACTTTATTTTGCAATCACATTAGTAAAAAGTGCATCTTTCTTTGGTCTGAATTTTCATGACCCCGATTTCTGAGTATCTTTTCATAGGTCTACAGGCCAAATGCATTTTCTCCCATGTGAAATGACTGCTTACATCTTGCCTCCTTTTTAATTTTGTTTTCTTCCTATCGACACATTGAATCTCTGTATCCATTATGGATAAGCATCTTATCCCATTTTAATGGCTCATCTTTTCAATTTCCTTCTTGTTTCTTTTGATGAACTGAGGTTGTTTTTTAATTTATAAAAATTTATAAATATTTATAAGTATTCTTCTTTGCTAGCTGTCTTGCCCTTTATTATACATCCTGTTCAGAAAATCATTTCCTAGGTTAAGGTCATAAAGATATTTTCTTTCTCTCTCTTCTCTGTCCCTCCCTCCCTCCCTTTCTCCTTCCCTCTCTCTCTCTCTTTCTGCCTGTAAAGTTTAAAGTTTGCACTTCACTTTAACTGTTTAATCTAGTTGGAAATATCTTCTCATGTGGCATAAGGTAGCAATATGTCTTCATTTCTCCCACGTGGATAAGGGTGCCCATTCCACATACTAGCTCCCTTTCTCTTGGTGATCGGCAGCTCCATCACTCTTGTAAGTGGACGTGTTTCAAGCTTCGCCCTCACTCCTCCTGGCACCTCCTCTTTCCCTGCTTCACTCTCTTCGCTTCTTGCAGCTTCACCATCAGTGTCCTCACGTTGGAGGCGCGTCTCAGCCGCTCCTGCTCTGGCTCTGCCCTGGCACCTCAGGGGTATATTACCTAGTGACAGCGAAACCAGCAACTCTGGTAGGTTTTCCAAAGAGAAGAGTAACTGCACCTTTTCTGGTTGGTATCTATAGATACTAACCAAATTCCAGGGATGCTTACAATAAAGTTACAGACCATGCCACTGGGCACCAAGCTTAGAGCTCTGGCACCCGCCTCCTTTTCTTTCCTAAGGAGGGTATTTGCTGCTATTGGACCTTTGCTCTTTCATATTCACTTTAAAACTGGTTTGTTGGTTTCATCTTTAAAATATTTTAGGGTTTGGATTGGAATGACATTGAATCTAGAGATGAATTTGGGTAATATTGACTTTTCTAGCCTTAAATCTTTCAAGATCATGGCATTGTTCCATTTATTTTGGTCTTTTTAATGTCAACAAACTTTTATCATCTTCTTCATGCAGACTTTGTATTTGTTTGTTTGATTGATTCCAAGGTACCTAATATTTGGGTGCCATTTTTAATAACCTTTGCAAAAATGTGTCTTGTTTTCTGTTCTTGCATACAAATGCAATTACTGATCTTTATGTCTAGTCACTTTACTAAATTTTCCTATTATTTCTAATAATTTGTTTGTGTTGCTTTTTTGTATTTCTATGAAGAGAACCATATCATCTACATGTAACAATAGTGTTGTTAATTCTTTTCCTATCCTCAGGCCTTTTACTTCTTTTCCTTGTGTTTCTAGACTGCCTTGGACACCCAGTACATTAAATAAAACCTGAGCATGACCTGTGATAGCTTTATGGATGTGTGACCTTGTCTGGGCTACAGACCCTAGCTATCCAATCAAGTTCTCAAGTAGCTGTTGCTGTGAAAGTATTTTGCACATGCAACTAAATCCCCTGATCAATTCACTTTAAGTGAGAGAAATATACCAGATAATCTGAGTGGGTGTGACTGAATCAGCCTGAAGCAGGACAGGGGCTTCCTGGGGGAGAGAAGAAATTCCACCTGTGAACATTAGCTTTGGCCCAGGGAGTTGCATCTTGTCTTGATCTTCCCCTTCTGACTGCTCCACAGCTCTCAGCCTGGCCTAACCAGCCCCCACAGCTTATAGTAAATCCCTTAAAATACAGATACATGCACACACACCCTCAGAGAGAGACAGAGATAGAGAGAGACAGACACATCCTATTGGTTCTGCCTCTCTGGCTGAGACATGCCTGAGGCATGAGTGTTCTGGAAATTGCCCACTGCCCAGAGCTTAGTCACCTGACCACGCCTTCCTGGAAGGGAGGCCGTGAAAGGTCGACCAGTTGTCCCGGGAGGAGACCGTGGACACCAGTGAGCTCTACCAGCACTTGCCCTGCACACACGTACACGTACAGACCGTGCAAGGCTGCTCCCAGTGGCTGCCTTTGGGGTTTGGGTGAGCATCTGGAGGGGCTTCCTTTGCCCTTATGCCCTCTGTACTGTTGTTTATTTTGAGTGAGTAGGTGTTTTAAAATCCAAACATAGGGAAATTTAATGGTTCTGAATCAAGGGAAAGAAATAGCATTGTGCTGTTGTGTAGCGTAGGCTTGTGACTTTGCATATCTCCCCATGTAGTCTGTCCACAGACCCGGTCCTCAGTGTCGTCGTCACCCCCACTCTACAGATGTGGAAACCAAGGGCCCAAAGGCAAAGTGTTGCTCCCCAAGTTACACAGCTATTTCTGGTTCTGGCTAGAAAGCCTGCTCCTTTCTCTATTCTGCCCTGTTGCCTCAAGTGTGGACTAGTGAGGGAGAAGAAAACCAATAACTCATGATTGGGTTTTAAAATAAAATAAAAATAAAATACTTGCACTTTGTCAGGCTGGTATTATATATGTAGCAAAAGAATTCTAGGAATGCCTACAATAAAGTTATAGGAATATTCTTCAATCTGATAATGTCAATTGAATGTCTGGGAAGTTGGAGAAGGGAGTAGGCAGGGAAAGTACATTTTAATGAATGTGCTCTGATCTTTTGTTTTGTCTTTTGGATTTCATCCTGAAAATAAAATTTAAAGCACATGTAGGCGGTTTAATGAATTGGAAATTTCTGCCTCTTGGCTTTTCCAAAGAAGAAAAAACAATTAATCTAAAGTTAGAAAGGAAAGTATTTGTAACATTTGGGAAGTGTTATAAAGCTACATATTAAACTCCAAATTTTGAAAGCTTGGCCGGGTTGTGAATACACTTGGCCCCGTCTTTCTGGCTCATTCAGTTGGGACCACCCACGCCCTGCCCGTTGTGCTACCGTGGACAGCTCAGCCCCCCGGGGCTTGAGTCTAAATAGAATGCAAAAGGGAAAAGTTGAAGAAAATGAGATGTGACTACATTGAAATTCAGACTTCACTAATTCAAACTGTAACTCAAACAGGATTTAAAACAAGTAATAAACTAAGGAGCTATTTCACAACAGACATTTAGATGAAGGGTGAAGAAGATAAAAACACAAAAATATCATGCATAAACAACAAGAAATAGGCCCCAAAGAGGCAGACGTGGGATATGAATCAGAAGGTCACAAAACAAGTTATGCAAATGATCAGTAAATAAATGAGAATAAAAGTGTGAATTAATTAATAATTGAGTATCTGTAAACTGAAGCTAGACTATGTAGGTTCTCACCCAATGTTCTTCAAAGATAAAAGCACCGGGCCGGACGCGGTGCGGCTTGGGTGCGGGGCCGCGCTGCCTCTCCCTGCCGTGGGTGTGCGGTGACGTCAGCCTGTGAAGAGAAGTGCGGTTGTGTGCAGCTCCCTCCTAAAAATAAGCTTGTTTCACCCAGGCGTTCTACTTTCAGCAGTTTATCCTAACAAGGCAGTGGAGGCCGGATACAAACATGTGTTCAAAGTTGTGTACAAGTTCAACAAGCAGCAAACTCCCACTCAGTCCTGATTCTAAAGTCCTGGGGCTTGGCCACACCCCCAGGACACAGGCCGTCCTCTCCCAGTCTGCTCTTCAGGCACCAGCCACAAGCTCGGGGGTTCCCAGGTCACCCCTGCTTCTGACCAACTGGCTGCAAATTCCGGGGTTCCCACCACCCCCTCAGGCTCAGGAATGCACTGAAAGCACTACACTTTATAGCTTTATTATGGTAAAAGGAGACAAAGAAGAAGAAGCCAAGAGAAGAAATGCAGAGGGTGAGGTCTGGTCGTCGGGGGGTGGGGGGTGGGTTCATCAAACGCAAGCCTCCGTGCCCTCTCCTGTGGGGTCAGAGTGCGGCACCTCCTGGCACAGAGACGGGTCTTACCAGCCGTGGAAGCTCCCCTGAGCCTCAAGTGCTCCGAGTTTGTAGAGGGCGGTGGGGAGCCACTGCCCACGGGGTTGAACTCCATCTCCAGGCCCCTCCCCGCCCTGGAGGTCAGGCGGAGAGCGTGGGGCTCCAAACCCCTTGGATGGTCCGGCTGGTGTGCTCAGCCCCCCACACTCAGGCTGCTGGAGTGGCTGCCCTCACCCTGTCAGCTCCTGGGCCTAGGAACTATGAGATGTGGCCCCAACCCCTGTGAAGAACAAAAGATGCTCCTATCATGGGAAACTCCAAAGATTTAGAGGTCGGGGACAAAGATCAGCCTAAATTCTTACACTTGGAATACCGCATGCGTGTACACACAGAATACATAATACACATGTATGTCACATGCACAATGCCATATATATAATGCTACATTATAACAAACTGTAACACTACGCAGTGATATTCATGTATTCATTCACTCGTCATTCACTCAGGAAATCTAGAGAAGCTCCTATTATGTGCCAAGAACAGTGGTGACTCCTACAGGTGAGCAGAAATCAGAGCCCCAACCTCCAGGGCCTCGCAGTCCAGGGGAGACGGTGGGCGCTGAACCGGTAACCACCCAGGTGAAGGAGGAAGTTTATGGGGTATGGTGGGGCAGAAGCACTCACAAAAGTGAGGTAAATGACCCCAAAAGCGTGAGGCTGAGTGTGGGGGCAGGAGGCGGAGGGGTCTATCAGACACCCCCGGGTGTGCAGGGAGGGTGGTGGGGAGAGGCGGCGGGGACGGTGGGGCAAAACCTCGCAGAGCAGAGCGTGCCTGGGGTGCTGGCCCTCATCGGGTGAGCAGGGGAGGCTGCTGGGCACAGGTAGTCTCTGTCCCTGCCGAGGGCAGATCGGACGTGCGGGGGTGGAATGGAAGCCAGGGGCAGCCGGGAGGCTGGGGGGCCGAGGCACAGGACGGAGAGTGGCCTGGCCCGGGGTTGGAGGGCAGAGATGAAGAGAAGCAGCACACTTCAGAGCTTCTCGTAGGTAGGGTCTGCTGGGGGCCTGGGCACAAAGGGCAGGACACATCCTTAAGGACGAAAATGTCCAGGGCC